>LR778272.1:4008202-4254377 GCA_902810595.1 Coregonus sp. 'balchen' | reverse complement strand
TTGATTTAAAATTAAAAAATTTATTTAAATTTTACTTTCAATTAAATAACCCTTCAGCTTTTTCCCTTACTTTCAAAACCCTTTCACCCTTTTCGTTACGTCACACCCAAAACTTCGTTTATTAGTTAACCCATTTTAACATCATACTTATTTTACGTTACTGTCACATCTACCTTCATTTTATTCGTCACATAACCTTACTTTACTACTGTCACAATATCTTCATCTTTACATTACTGTCACATCATACCTTCAGCTTTACGTTACTGTCACATCATACCTTCAGCTGTTATGTACGTAACATCATTGACCTCAGCTTACGTTACTGTCACATCATACCTTCAGCTTTATGTTACTGTCACATCACACCTTCAGCTTTATGTTACTGTCACATCATACCTTCAGCTTTACGTTACTGTCACATCATACCTTCAGCTTTATGTTACTGTCACATCACACCTTCAGCTTTACGTTACTGTCACATCATACCTTCAGCTTTACGTTACTGTCACATCACACCTTCAGCTTTACGTTACTGTCACATCAACCTTCAGCTTTACGTTACTGTCACATCATACCTTCATCTTTACGTTACTGTCACATATCACACCTTCAGCTTTACGTTACTGTCACATCATACCTTTATGCACACAGGTCAGGGATGGATGCTCTTTCTTGACACTGATGATGACCCTGCCCTGTACTCATTGGTGGATCCATCCATGCCACTTGCTTTAGTAGTAATCCAAGCAAAGTTGTTGCTCTACGAATTCTTGAGGTGTGTGTCTCACCTTTTTTTGTATGTCTTTTTTAATCAGACCATCATCTGAAACACAGACATGTCTCATATATCTTCTGATATCTTTTTCTGCATAACACAGCAGCCACTCATGGCTAGATTTCCATGTCATGAATGTTCTCTTGATAATAAATATAAATGAATCATCAAACGATTCATGTGAAGCAACTGATTCAGGAAGTGATTCAGGAAGACCCAATATCTCAAGATGAAAGAGCTAGTTTCTTCCACAGCTATCTCTTTCAGGCATGTCAGAGCACATTATTCTTTATTGTAAAATTTTTGGTCAAATTTTATATGGGAATTGGCTCCCCCCTTTTTTTGCACAATCCAGCACTCCACTTCTCATGGGAGTGGGCTTTTTTTAAATATTTTTTTTTATGGTGTCATTCTTTGTTTTTTTTACGTAACATATTTCAAGCTGTTGGCTGTTAGCTTAAGCTTTTAGACATGTTCCATATTATGATGATTTCTGCTTGATTTGTTTTTCGATTCATTTGAGTTAAGAAGGCAAAAGCTTTTTTTTTTTTCTTCATATTTTTGTCCTGAGCATGCCTTCTTTGCACCTCACCAATGTTGTCGTAGGCCTACCCTTTCTGCCGCCCCTTTCTACCCGCCCCAATGGCACTTGGGAAATGTGGTCCTTGACTGCAAGACACAATATGTTATTACAAAGATTATATCTAGGAGTTGTGGTATCAGACAATTCAGGAGATTGAAACTAAATATCCTAAAGAAGATGTTCCCATTCTATGTTGTGGTCTTGTGGTCACTTCAAGCATTACATACACAAATAACAATATTTCTAAATTTTGGGATATGGAAAATATGTTGCCAAAATGACATACAGTTTATCAGTTATTGGTCTTGTGGTTATTATAAAGTGATTCATGCTTAGTTCATGCTTAAGTTTGTTATATTTACATACATTACTGTGTGCTCAGGGATGGAACACAGACAAGATGGGTCCTGATGTGCCTGTTCCCATCAAGCTGTAGGCTTTCTGTAGGTTATGTGTCCTCAGTCAGAAGAGAGAGATAAGAGAGAGATGATAAGAGAGAGAGAGATCTTTTTTTTTCTTTTTTTTTAAAAAAAAATTTTTTTTTTTTTTCCCGGGGGGTTTTTTAAAAAAAATTTTTCCCCCCGGGGGCCCCCAAAAAACCCCCCCCAAAACCCTTTTTTTTAAAAAAAAGTTTTTCCCAAAAAGGGGGGGTTTTTTTTGGGAAAAATTTTGGGGTTTTTTTAAAAAACCCCCGGGAAAAAAAATTTTTTTCGGGGGGAAAAAAAAAAAATTTTTTAAAATTTTTTTTTTGGGTTTTTTTTTTTTGGGGGGGTTTTTTTTAAGTTTTTTTGGGGTTTTTTAAAAGGTTTTTTTTGGGGAAAAATTTTTTTTTTATTTTTAACCCTTTTTAAAAAAAGGGGGTTTCCCCCCCTTTTCCCGCCCTTTTTTTTTTTTTAAATTGGGTTTAAAAAAAAAAAAAAAAAGGGGGAAAAAAAAAGGGAAAAAAAAAGGGGGTTTCCCCTTTCCTTAAAATTTAATTTTTGGTTTTTTTGGCCCTTTTTTTTCCCCCCCTTTTTTTTTTTTTCCCTTTTCCCAAAACCCCCCCCTTTTCCCCTTTTTCTTTTTTTTTTTCCTTTTTTTTTTTTTTTCCCCAAATTTTTTCCCCCCCCCCCCCTTTTTTTTTTTCCCCCCCCCCCCCCCCCCTTTTTTTTTCTTTTTTTTTTTTTCCCCCCCCCAAAAAAAAAAAAAGGGGGGGGGGTTTTAAAAAAAAAAAAAAAAAAGGGGGGGGGGGGGGGGGGGTTTTTTTTTGGGGGGGCCCCCGGGGGGGGGGGGAAAAGGGGGGAAAAAAAAAAAAGGGGGGGGGGGGGGGGGGGAAAAAAAAAAAATTTTTTTTAAAAAAAAAAAAGGGGGGGGAAAAAAAAAAAAAAAAAAAAAAGGGGAAAAAAAAAGGGAAGGGGGGGGGGGGGGGGGAGGGGGGGGAAAAAAAAAAAAAAAAATTTTCCCCCCCCCCCCAAAAAAAAAAACCCCCCAAAACCCCCCTTTTTTTCCCCCAAATTTTTTTTCCGGGGTTTTTTAACCCTTTTTTAAAAAGGGTTTTAAAAAGGGAAAACCCCCCCCAAAATTTTTTTTTAAAAAGGGGGTTTTTTTTTTTGGGGGGGGTTTTTTGGGCCCCCCCCGGGGGGGGTTTTTGGGGGGGGCCGGGGGGGGGTTTTCCCAATTTCCAAAACTCTTTTCCGGGGGGGGGGGGGGGGGCCCCCCCCCCCCCCCCCCAAAAACCCGGGAAAATAAGGGGGGAAAAAAAAAAAATTTTTTTTCCCCCCCTTTTCTCTCCCCCTTTCTCCCCCCCCTTTTTTTTTTTCCCTCCCCCCTTCCCTTTTTTTTGGGTCCCCTTGGGGGGGGGGGGGGGGGGGGTTTAAGGGGGGAAAACCCCGGGCCCCCCCCCAAAGGAAAAACCCAAAACCCAAAAAAAAAAAAAAAAATTTTAAATCAAAATTTAAAAACCAAAAAAAAAACAAAAAAAAAAAACCAAAAAAAAAAAAAGGGGCCCCAAATTTTAAAAAAAAGGCCCCGGGGTTTTTTTTTAAAAAAAATTTTTTAAAATTTTTGGGGGGAAAAAAGGGGGTTTGGGGGGGTTGGGTTTTTTTCCGGGGGGGGTTTTTTTTGGGGGGGGGGTTTTTTTAAAAGGGGGGGGGGGGGGGGTTTTGGGGGGGGGGGGGGGGTTTTGGGGGGGGGGGGGGGGGAAAAAAAGGGGGGTTTTTCCAAAAGGGGTTTTTGGGGGGGGGGGTTTTTTGGGGGCCCTTTTTTTAAAAACCCCGGGGGCCCCCCCTTTTTGAACCCGGCCCCCGGGGGGGGGTTACCCCCCCCGGGGGGTTGGAAACCCCCTTTTTTTGGGGGGGGTTTTTTGGGGTTTTGGGGGAAAAAAAAAAATTTTTTTTTGGGGCCCCAAAAAAAAATTTTTCCAAAAAAAAAGGGGGGAAAATTTTTTTTGGGGAAAAAACCCCGGGAAATTTTTTTTTTTTTTTTAAAAATTTTAAAAAAAAAATTTTTTTAAAAAAAAATTTGAAGAGGCAATAATCTTCCGCTTCTCTCTCCTATCTCTTCTCTCTCTCTCTCTCTACCTGTCTCCCTCCCCTACAGAGCTTTTGTGTACCTGAGTAACCTGCTGTACCCTGTGCCCTTGGTCCATCGCGTGGCCATCGTCAGTGAGAAGGGAGAGGTCAAAGGATTCCTCAGGGTGGCTGTACAGGCTATTTCAGGTAAGATCTGGACCACAGACCCCCACACCCCCGCCACATCGAACAACCAATCAATCATTAAATCAATAATTAAATAATCAAATCAACCAATCAATCAATCAATCATTCAATCAATCAACCAATCAAACAAACTACAGCACAGAAACTAATGCCTAACGTACTGAAGCATACAGACATGTACATGGAGGACTCTGTTTCTTCATAAGACACAGTAGCAACACAGTTCAGGTAGGGTTTGACTGAAAGACAGGCTGAGTGTGGCTTCTACAGGAAGGCTGAGTGTGGCTTCTACAGGAAGGCTGAGTGTGGCTTCTACAGGAAGGCTGAGTGTGGCTTCTACAGGAAGGCTGAGTGTGGCTTCTACAGGAAGGCTGAGTGTGGCTTCTAGAGGAAGGCTGAGTGTGGCTTCTACAGGAAGGCTGAGTGTGGCTTCTACAGGAAGGCTGAGTGTGGCTTCTACAGGAAGGCTGAGTGTGGCTTCTAGAGGAAGGCTGAGTGTGGCTTCTACAGGAAGGCTGAGTGTGGCTTCTACAGGAAGGCTGAGTGTGGCTTCTACAGGAAGTCAAGTGAAGGTGCTTTGTGTTTCCCTCCAGCTGATGAGGAGGCTCCCGACTACGGATCCGGTGTCCGCCAGTCTGGCACCGCCAAGATCTCCTTCGAGGACAGGGAGTTCGAGAAGGTACGTCTCCTGAGCAAACCAACAGAGGATATCAGGCACTGTTTTGTCTAGTCAGTAACTGATTGCTGATGCTATGTATTGGCTAATGAGAGGCTTTGAAGCCACTAGTCGGCCATATTGGCACTCCCCAGAAGAAACAGATCCATAGGAATGAATGGAATTCTACAGTATTTCAATTAAATGTTTCAAGGATAAAATTGCATGTATTTAAAGGCGAACTGCACCCGCGGATTTGTCCTCGTATTTTGGCTTGTAGTAACAGGTCAATGTAGAATAAACAACTCTTTACATGATACCATAGAAGCAGTGTTCTGCTAATACAGTGGGGGAAAAAAGTATTTAATCAGCCACCAATTGTGCAAGTTCTCCCACTTAAAAAGATGAGAGAGGCCTGTAATTTTCATCATAGGTACACGTCAACTATGAATGAGAAAAAAAATATCCAGAATATCACATTGTAGGATTTTTAATGAATTTATTTGCAAATTATGGTGGAAAATAAGTATTTGGTCAATAACAAAAGTTTCTCAATACTTTGTTATATACCCTTTGTTGGCAATGACACAGGTCAAACGTTTTCTGTAAGTCTTCACAAGGTTTTCACACACTGTTGCTGGTATTTTGGCCCATTCCTCCATGCAGATCTCCTCTAGAGCAGTGATGTTTTGGGGCTGTCGCTGGGCAACACAGACTTTCAACTCCCTCCAAAGATTTTCTATGGGGTTGAGATCTGGAGACTGGCTAGGCCACTCCAGGACCTTGAAATGCTTCTTACGAAGCCACTCCTTCGTTGCCCGGGCGGTGTGTTTGGGATCATTGTCATGCTGAAAGACCCAGCCACGTTTCATCTTCAATGCCCTTGCTGATGGAAGGAGGTTTTCACTCAAAATCTCACGATACATGGCCCCATTCATTCTTTCCTTTACACGGATCAGTCGTCCTGGTCCCTTTGCAGAAAAAACAGCCCCAAAGCATGATGTTTCCACCCCCATGCTTCACAGTAGGTATGGTGTTCTTTGGATGCAACTCAGCATTCTTTGTCCTCCAAACACGACAAGTTGAGTTTTTACCAAAAAGTTATATTTTGGTTTCATCTGACCATATGACATTCTCCCAATCCTCTTCTGGATCATCCAAATGCACTCTAGCAAACTTCAGGCGGGCCTGGACATGTACTGGCTTAAGCAGGGGGACACGTCTGGCACTGCAGGATTTGAGTCCCTGGTGGCGTAGTGTGTTACTGATGGTAGGCTTTGTTACTTTGGTCCCAGCTCACTGCAGGTCATTCACTATGTCCCCCCGTGTGGTTCTGGGATTTTTGCTCACCGTTCTTGTGATCATTTTGACCCCACGGGGTGAGATCTTGCGTGGAGCCCCAGATCGAGGAAGATTATCAGTGGTCTTGTATGTCTTCCATTTCCTAATAATTGCTCCCACAGTTGATTTCTTCAAACCAAGCTGCTTACCTATTGCAGATTCAGTCTTCCCAGCCTGGTGCAGGTCTACAATTTTGTTTCTGGTGTCCTTTGACAGCTCTTTGGTCTTGGCCATAGTGGAGTTTGGAGTGTGACTGTTTGAGGTTGTGGACAGGTGTCTTTTATACTGATAACAAGTTCAAACAGGTGCCATTAATACAGGTAACGAGTGGAGGACAGAGGAGCCTCTTAAAGAAGAAGTTACAGGTCTGTGAGAGCCAGAAATCTTGCTTGTTTGTAGGTGACCAAATACTTATTTTCCACCATAATTTGCAAATAAATTCATAAAAAATCCTACAATGTGATTTTCTGGATTTTTTTCCCTCAATTTGTCTTTCATAGTTAACGTGTACCTATGATGAAAATTACAGGCCTCTCTCATCTTTTTAAGTGGGAGAACTTGCACAATTGGTGGCTGACTAAATACTTTTTTTCCCCACTGTATAACAATGTTCACCTTTCACCTTTCATTGTCATTCCCAGCGGATACAGATACTGTGACTATCAGCATTTTGTCTGGTGGTAATGGGGTTACCTTGGTAACATGTCAGAGTGGTCATTCCTTCCTGTCTGGTGGTAATGGGGTTACCTTGGTAACATGTCAGAGTGGTCATACCTTCCTGTCTGGTGGTAATGGGGTTACCTTGGTAACATGTCAGAGTGGTCATACCTTCCTGTCTGGTGGTAATGGGGTTACCTTGGAAACATGTCAGAGTGGTCATACCTTCCTGTCTGGTGGTAATGGGGTTACCTTGGTAACATGTCAGAGTGGTCATACCTTCCTGTCTGGTGGTAATGGGGCGACAGTCTTATGGCTTGGTGGGAAGAAGCTGTTAAGGAGCCTTTTGGACCTAGACTTGGCGCTTCCTCTGAAACCGCCTAGTATATACTTCCTGGATGGCAGGAAGCTTGGCCCCAGTGATGTACCTCTGTATCGCCTTACAGTCGGATGCCGAGCCGTTGCCATAGCAGGCGATGATGCAACCGGTCAGGATGCTCTCGATGGTGCAGCTGTATAACTTTTTGAGGATCTGGGGACCCATGCCAAATCTTTTCAGTCTCCTGAGGGGGAAAAGGTGTTGTCGTGCCCGCTTCACGACTGTCTTGGTGTGTTGGACCATGATATATATATATATATATATATTTTTTTTTTTGTCATTTAGCAGACGCTCTTATCCAGAGCGACTTACAGTTAGTGAGTGCATACATTTTTCATACTGGCCCCCCGTGGGAAACGAACCCACAACCCTGGCATTGCAAGCACCATGCTCTACCAACTGAGCTACAAACTGAGTTTGTTGGTGATGTGGACACCAAGGAACTTGAAACTCTCGACCCGCTCCACTACAGCCCCGTCGATGTCAATGGGGGCCTGTTCGGCCCTCCTTTTCCTGTAGTCCACAATCAGCTCCTTTGACTTGCCCACGTTGAGGGAGAGGTTGTTGTCCTGGCACCACACTGCCAGGTCTCTGACCTCCTCCCTATAGGCTGTCTCATCGTTGTCGGTGATCAGGCCTACCACTGTTGTGTCGTCAGCAAACTTAATGATGGTGTTGGAGTCGTGCTTGGCCACGCAGTCGTGGGTGAACAGGGAGTACAGGAGGGGACTAAGCACGCACCCCTGAGGGGCCCCCGTGTTGAGGATCAGCTGATACCATTGTATTCAATAATAAAGTAAAAGTGTCTAGTAACATTTTAATGCAGAGTGCCAGGTCTCTCTCCATGCACGTTTTCGTGAAACTTTAACGTCTTCATATCTCTAAATCATTGTCATGTGGTGAATCAAAATTCTATCCTAATCTAAATGAAAATGATACACACCTAAAAAGTAACTTCTATTGCCATTGCCAACTATGTAAAAATAGCCTCCATAAAGCCAACAAATAAAAACATTGCAGTCTGCAGGTAGAAAATATCCTGATGAAAATAAATATCCTATAAATCACATTGGCTACACATGGCCTGTCTGCAACGAACTTGAAACATTGTATCAACTATTAACTTGGGTCCTGCCCTAGTTGCAACATTGTATCAAATATTCTGTATGAAAAAAAGGCCCGCACCAGTGAGCTCGGGACAGACAAAGCTGTTGACTATTTGCGCAAGGGATAAGGAGCAGTGCTTGACTTGGGCAGGAGCTCACCGGAGCTGAGTACCGGCACCTCAAATGTTCTACTGCTTCAGCTCCTGTTCCTCTTATAGAATATTAGCTCAAAAGTATTGTGGAGGTCCCAAAATGAGTAGAAGTCAAACAGTGATAAGAAGTAATCAGGTAGGCCTATTTTTTATAATGTTTCCATTGGATCAGAGCATGACATTTTTCCCTTTCATGCTGAGTGGTTATCGAAAGGGAGAGAGCTGGAAAGATGTTTCAAATACATTGAGGAACGATTGTAATTCTCAATGGATGTAAAAACAGACTTTGTTTGCTTGCTGTTTGAGGTGAAGAATACATTACTTTGAGAAGCTCCACAGGTCATTAGTGGTGGTGCGTTAAGCCAATCAGAAATACTATCAGATCCCCAAATGGGCACATTTATATGCCTCCATTTGGGCGCAGGCCAGGTAGCCTATAGGCCTACTTCTATGAATAATCAGGCCAGGTAGCCTATAGGCCTACTTCTATGAGTAATCAGGTGCGTGTCCTTACTCAACATTGACAGGAGCGCTACAAACAAAAGACAATGATTAAATTGACAAAACTCGTAAATGGAATGAAATAAAACCAAAACTTGTTTCTCACAAGTGTAGCAGGTTGTGCACTCTGCAAACAATCTGTCCACTCTCCGACCACATTTTCGGATCAAGCATAAATGGGCTTTTAGTCTAGGCCTCCGCAATGGATTAGTTCACAGAGATGGGGCAAATATATACATTTGTTACTGCTCGACTAAAATAATCTCGGTCGACCAACAGCCTAACGACCAAACAATCAACCAGTCGACTAATTGGGGTCAGCCCCAATTATTTTTTATTTTTTTAAAATGTTTAGCTCACATAATTTAATTAAAAAGTATACATTTAGGTGGCTGTAATATAATAAATATAGTAAAACCAATGTAGACGTTAATAAATTAATATAGCTTCCAAAATATTGTTTTGAATGGGAGGGGAGTGCCAAGATGGATGCGTGGGGGCTTCAAAACAGCACCCCCCGTCAGTCATCTAGTGTATGTATAAATCATTGTATAAATCAGTGATTGCGAAAGTATTCACCCCCCTTGGCATTTTTCCTATTTTGTTGCCTTACAACCTGGAATTAAAATGGATTTTTTTGGGGGTTTGTATCATTTGATTTACACAACATGCCTACCACTTTGAAGATGCAAAATATTTTTTATTGTGAAACAAATAAGACAGAAAAACTGAAAACTTCTGCATGCGTAACTATTCATCCCCCCAAAAGTCAATATGTTGTAGAGCCACCTTTTGCAGCAAATACAGCTGCAAGTCTCTTGGGGTATGTCTCTATAAGCTTGGCACATCTAGCCACTGGGATTTTTGCCCATTCTTCAAGGAAAAACTGCTCCAGCTCCTTCAAGTTTGGTCCTCTGTAGCTCAGCTGGTAGAGCACGGCGCTTGTAACGCCAAGGTAGTGGGTTCGATCCCCGGGACCACTCATACACAAAAAAAATGTATGCACGCATGACTGTAAGTCGCTTTGGATAAAAGCGTCTGCTAAATGGCATATTATTATTATTATTATAAGTTGGATGGGTTCCGCTGGTGTACAGCAATCTTTAAGTCATACCACAGATTCTCAATTGGATTGAGGTCTGGGCTTTGAATAGGCCATTCCAAGACATTTAAATGTTTCCGCTTAAACCACTCGAGTGTTGCTTTAGTAGTATGCTTAGGGTCATTGTCCTGCTGGAAGGTGAACCTCCGTCCCAGTCTCAAATCTCTGGAAAACTGAAACAGGTTTCCCTCAGGAATTTCCCTGTATTTAGCGCCATCCATCATTCCTTCAATTCTGACCAGTTTCCCAGTCCCTGCCGATGGAAAACATCCCCACAGCATGATGCTTCCACCACCATGCTTCACTGTGGGGATGGTGTTCTCAGGGTGATGAGAGATGTTGGGTTTGCGCCAGACATAACGTTTTCCTTGATGGCCAAAAAGCTCAATTTTAGTCTCATCTGACCAGAGTACCTCTTCCATATGTTTGGGGAGTCTCCCACATGCCTTTTGGCGAACACCAAATGTGTTAGCTTATTTCTTTCTTTAAGCAATGGCTTTTTTCTGGCCACTCTTCCATAAAGCCCAGCTCTGTGGAGTTTACGGCTTAAAGTGGTCCTATGGACAGATACTCCAATCTCCGCTGTGGAGCTTTGCAGCTCCTTCAGGGTTATCTTTGGTCTCTTTGTTGCCTCTCTGATTAATGCCCTCCTTGCCTAGTCCCTGAGTTTTGGTGGGCGGCCCCCTCTTGGCATGTTTGTTGTGGTGCCATATTCTTTCTATTTTTTAATAATGGATTTAACGGTGCTCTGTGGGATGTTCAAAGTTTCTGATATTTTTTATAACCCAACCCTGATCTGTACTTCTCCACAACTTTGTCCCTGACCTGTTTGGAGAGCTTCTTGGTCTTCATGGTGCCGCTTGCTTGGTGGTGCCCCTTGCTTAGTGGTGTTGCAGACTCTGGGGCCTTTCAGTACAGCTGTATATATACTGAGATCATGTCACAGATCATGTGACACTTAGATTGCACACAGGTGGACTTTATTTAACTAATTATGTGACTTCTGAAGGTAATTGGTTGCACCAGATCTTATTTAGGGGCTTCATAGCAAAGGGGGTGAATACATATGCACACACCACTTTTGAAATGAAGTTTTTTTTTTCATTTCACTTTTTGGACTATTTTGACTATTTTGTGTATGTCCATTTACATGAAATCCAAATTAAAAAAACGCCAAAGGGGATGAATAGTTTTGCAAGGCACTGCACCTTCCGTAGTTTTAAAATAAAAACAAATCATATGTATTGGTCACATACACATGGTTAGCAGATGTTATTGCGAGTGTAGCAAAATGCTTTATCTGAGAACTGTCTGTAGCTACCTCCTTTAGCTTTGCTTACTGTATGCTGTAGCTACCTCCTTTAGCTATGGTTACTGTATGCTGTAGCTACCTCCTTTAGCTATGCTAACTGTATGCTGTAGCTACCTCCTTTAGCTTTGCTTATTGTATGCTGTAGCTACCTCCTTTAGCTATGCTTACTGTATGCTGTAGCTACCTCCTTTAGCTATGGTTACTGTATGCTGTAGCTACCTCCTTTAGCTATGGTTACTGTATGCTGTAGCTACCTCCTTTAGCTATGCTAACTGTATGCTGTAGCTACCTCCTTTAGCTATGCTAACTGTATGCTGTAGCTACCTCCTTTAGCTATGCTAACTGTATGCTGTAGCTACCTCCTTTAGCTATGCTTACTGTATGCTGTAGCTACCTCCTTTAGCTATGCTTACTGTATGCTGTAGCTACCTCCTTTAGCTATGCTAACTGTATGCTGTAGCTACCTCCTTTAGCTATGCTAACTGTATGCTGTAGCTACCTCCTTTAGCTATGGTTACTGTATGCTGTAGCTACCTCCTTTAGCTATGCTAACTGTATGCTGTAGCTACCTCCTTTAGCTATGGTTACTGTATGCTGTAGCTACCTCCTTTAGCTTTGCTTACTGTATGCTGTAGCTACCTCCTTTAGCTATGGTTACTGTATGCTGTAGCTACCTCCTTTAGCTATGCTAACTGTATGCTGTAGCTACCTCCTTTAGCTATGGTTACTGTATGCTGTAGCTACCTCCTTTAGCTATGGTTACTGTATGCTGTAGCTACCTCCTTTAGCTATGCTAACTGTATGCTGTAGCTACCTCCTTTAGCTATGCTAACTGTATGCTGTAGCTACCTCCTTTAGCTATGCTAACTGTATGCTGTAGCTACCTCCTTTAGCTATGCTTACTGTATGCTGTAGCTACCTCCTTTAGCTATGCTTACTGTATGCTGTAGCTACCTCCTTTAGCTATGCTAACTGTATGCTGTAGCTACCTCCTTTAGCTATGCTAACTGTATGCTGTAGCTACCTCCTTTAGCTATGCTAACTGTATGCTGTAGCTACCTACTTTAGCTATGGTTACTGTATGCTGTAGCTACCTCCTTTAGCTATGCTTACTGTATGCTGTAGCTACCTCCTTTAGCTATGGTTACTGTATGCTGTAGCTACCCCTTAGCTATACTGTGCTGTAGCTATACTAACTGTATGCTGTAGCTACCTCCTTTAGCTATGCTAACTGTATGCTGTAGCTACCTCCTTTAGCTATGCTAACTGTATGCTGTAGCTACCTCCTTTAGCTATGCTAACTGTAATGCTGTAGCTACCTCCTTTAGCTATGCTAACTGAATGCTGTAGCTACCTCCTTTAGCTATGCTAACTGAATGCTGTAGCTACCTCCTTTAGCTATGCTAACTGAATGCTGTCCCTTGTGGTCAGTTCCAGGCTACGTCCTCTAGCTTTAATGTCAGTGGCTAGGCCACTCCCTCTATCTCTGCTAACTGTGTGCTATCTTCTGGCTAGTTTGCTAGTTTGCTAGCATCTCTTCCAGCTTTGCTAACTGTGTGCTATCTTCTGGCTAGTTAGTAAATACCTCCTAGGTTTGCTAGCATCTCTTCCAGCTTTGCTAACTGTGTGCTATCTTCTGGCTAGTTAGTAAATACCTCCTAGGTTTGCTAGCTTCTTTTCCAGCTTTGCTAACTGTGTGCTATCTTCTGGCTAGTTAGTAAATACCTCCTAGGTTTGCTAGCATCTCTTCCAGCTTTGCTAACTGTGTGCTATCTTCTGGCTAGTTAGTAAATACCTCCTAGGTTTGCTAGCATCTCTTCCAGCTTTGCTAACTGTGTGCTATCTTCTGGCTAGTTAGTAAATACCTCCTAGGTTTGCTAGCTTCTTTTCCAGCTTCGCTAACTGTGTGCTATCTTCTGGCTAGTTAGTAAATACCTCCTAGGTTTGCTAGCTTCTTTTTCCAGCTTTGCTAACTGAATGCTGTCCCTTGTGGTCAGTTCCAGGCTGAGTCGTGCCCCGCTGGTCTGTCCCGTACCGGGGCGTCCCAGGAGGAGCTGCGTTTCGTGGAGGGGGAGGGACAGAACTCAGGGATGGAGCCCTCAGCCGATGAGGTCAACAACAACACATGTGCGGGTAACCACCACTAGCTGTGTATTCTCCTCAGCCGCTGTGGTGTCTCATCAAACTGTGGTGTCTCATCAAACTGTGGCGTCTCATCAAACTGTGGTGTCTCATCAAACTGCAGTGTCTCATCAAACTGTGGTGTCTCATCAAACTGCAGTGTCTCATCAAACTGTGGTGTCTCATCAAACTGTCCTGCACGTGTCTTGTGTGTGGAGGCTGTCTGTGTGACTGTGGTCTGTCTGTGTGGGTGTGGCCTGTACATGTGGGTGTGGTCTGTGTATGCGGGTGTGGCCTTCCAAAAGCCTTCAGAAAGTATTCATACCTCTTGATTTATTCCAGACTTTGTTGTGTTACAGCCTGAACTCAAAATGGATTAAATAGATTTTTTCTCTCACCCATCTACACACAATGCCCCATAATGACAAAGTGAAAACATGTTTTTAGAAATGATTGAACATTTATTGAAAATGAAATACAGAAATATCTTATTTACATAAGTATTCACACTCCTGATTCAATACATGTTAGAATCACCGTTAGCAGCGATTTCAGTTGTGAGTCTTTCTGGGTAAGTCTCTAAGAGCATTGCACACCTGGATTGTACAACATTTGCACATTATTATTTTTTACATTCTTAAAGGTCTCTCAAGTTGATTGTTGAACATTGCTAGACAGCCATTTTCTGGTCTTGCCATAGATCTTTAAGCCGATTTAAGTCAAAACTGTAATTAGGCCACTCAGGAACATTCAATGTCGTCTTGGTAAGCAACTCCAGTGTATATTTGGCCTTGTGTTTTAGGTTATTGTCCTGCTGAAAGGTGAATTTGTCTCCCAGTGTCTGTTGGAAAGCAGACTGAAACAGTTTTTCTTCTCGGATTTTGCCTGTGCTTCGCACTATTCTGTTTATTTTTCTCCTAACAAACTCCCTAGTCCTTGCCGATGACAAGCATACCCATAACATGATGCAGTCATCACCATGCTTGAAAATGTGAAGAGTGTTACTCAGTGATGTTTTGTGTTGAATTTGCCCCAAACATAATGCTTTGTCTTCAGGACATAAAGTTAGTTTCTTTGCCACATTTTTTGCAGTATTACTTTTTATTGCCTCATTGCAAACAGGATGGATGTTTTGGAATATATAATACTGGCTGTATTGATACACCATCGAAAGTGTAATTAATAACTTCACCATGCTCGAAGGGATATTCATTGTCAGCTTTTTTCTTCTTTTTTTACCAATAGGTGCCCTTCTTTGCGAGGCATTGGAATCCTCCCTGGTCATTGTGGTTGAATCTGTTTTTGAAATTCACTGCTCGACTGAGGGATCTTACAGATAACTGTATGTGTGGGGTACAGAGATGATGTAGTCATTCAAAATTATGTTAAACACTATTATTGCACACAGAGTGAGTCCCTGCAATGGGATTTGTTAAGCACATTTTTACTCCTGAACATATTTAGGCTTGCCATAACAAAGGGGTTGAATACTTATTGACTCAAGACATTAAAAGCTTTTCATTTTTTTATTAATTTGAAAACATTTCTGAAACCATAATTCCACTTTGGCATTATGGGGTATTGTGTGCAGGCCAGTGACACAAAACCTAAATGAAATCAATTTTCAATTCAGGCTGTAACACAACAAAATGTGGAAAAAGTCAAAGGGATGTGAACACTTTCTGAAGGCACTGTAAGTGTGTGTGGTCTGAGTTCATATCTACTTTATGCTAAATGTATGTATGTACAGGTAGGTAGTGTGTTTATCTGCCTGAAGTTATATTATGTTGTGAGTAAGGATGTAGGGTAGAGAAATAGCTCAGTGTGCCATAGTGAAAACACAGGAAGATTAACTACACTCAATGTCTCTCCTATGTCTTCATGTCTCCGTTCTGACCCCCTGTAGCCGGTCCAGACGAGTTGAAGGCCAACCTGGACGGAGCCCTGGAGCACCTGAGGATAGGTAACGTCTTCACCTTCAGAGTGACGGTCCTACAGGCCTTCAGCATCTCTGCAGAGTACGCTGACATCTTCTGCCAGTTCAAGTAAGTTGTTGTTGTTGTTGTTGTTGTTGTTGTTGTTTTTTCTTCTTCTTCTTCTTGTTCTTCTTCTGCTTCTATCAGATCTTTAGGTATTCTACCAGTCAAAAGTTTGGACACACCTACTCATTCAAGGGTTTTTCTTTATTTAAAAAAAAAACAATTCTACATTTTAGAATAACAACAAGTGCTCAGCATATGTGGGAACTCCTTCAAGACTGTCGGAAAAGCATTCCGGGTGAAGCTGGTTGAGAGAATGCCAAGAGTGTGCAAAGCTGTCATCAAGGCGAAGGGTGGCTACTTTGAAGAATCTCAAAATTAAAATATATTTTGATTTCTTTTAACACTTTTTTTGGTTGCTACATGATTCCATATGTGTTATTTCATAGTTTTGATGTCTTCACTATTATTCTACAATGTAGAAAATAGTAAAAAATAAAGAAAAACCCTTGAATGAGTAGGTGTGTCCAAACTTTTGACTGGTAGTGTATATCTTTAGGTCTATCAGATGTTGAAACAAGCTAACAAGGCCTTCTCTCTTTCTGATCAGTTTCATCCACCGCCATGATGAGGCCTTTTCCACAGAGCCTCTGAAGAACACAGGGCGAGGCCCTCCTCTGGGCTTCTACCACGTACAGAACGTAAGCAGTTGAACGTTTAATGAAAAATGATGTACTAAAATATGAATCAGAGTCACAAGCAGGTAATGGGGATTAGAGGGCCGAATATCAAACAAACAGTTATTCTTGATATTTCAGAATGAAACAAGGGCAGGAATTATGGGAGAAATATAGATAGTAATATTAAAAGTAACAGATATAGTTTACATGTTCACATTCAAATTAGGGAAAAGATAGGTGAGATCGATCTGGATACACTTACGTATTTGTATTTACATCTGATAGACCTGGGGTCGAAACACATTAAGGCACTTACATTACATATAAAACCAAAGATAAAACAGTACATCATATAACATTATTACACCACTACATATCTACAATACAAAATGTATAATACCACCATACAACAATACCACAATGTACGTGTGTGTAGAGTGCGTGTGCTAGCGCTTGTATGCGTGTGTCTGTGTCTCTTCACAGTCCCCGCTGTTCCACAAGGTGTATTTTTATGTTTTTTCAATCTGATTCTACTGCTTGCATCAGTTACCTGATGTGGAATAGAGTTCCATGTAGTCATGGCTCTATGTAGTACTGTGCGCCTCCCATAGTCTGTTCTGGACTTGGGGACTGTGAAGAGACCTCTGGTGGCATGTCTTGTGGGGTATGCATGGGTGTCTGAGCTGTGTGCTAGTAGTTTAAACAGACAGCTCGGTACATTCAGCTTGTCAACACTTCTTACAAAAACAAGTAGTGATGAAGTCAATCTCTCTTCCACTTTGAGCCATGAGAGATTGACATGCATATCATTAATGTTAGCTGCCCGTGTACTTTTAAGGGCCAGCCGTGCTCCCCTGTTCTGAGTCAATTGTAATTTTCCTAAGTCCCTCTTTGTGGGACCTGACCACACGACTGAACAGTAGTCCAGGTGCGACAAAACTAGGGCCTGTAGGACCTGCCTTGTTGATAGTGTTGTTAAGAAGGCAGGGTAGCGCTTTATTATGGGCATACTTTTCCCCATCTTAGCTACTGTTGTATCAATATGTTTTGACCATGACAGTTTACAATCCAGGGTTACTCCAAGCAGTTTAGTCACCTCAACTTGCTCAATTTCCACATTATTCATTACATGTTTTAGGGTTTATTTTAGTTTAGTTTAGTGAATGATTTGTCCCAAATACAATGCTTTTAGTTTAGGAATTATTTAGGACTAACTTATTCCTTGCCACCCATTCTGAAACTAACTGCAGCTCTTTGTTAAGTGTTGCAGTCATTTCAGTCGCTGTAGTAGCTGACGTGTATAGTGTTGAGTCATCCGCATACATAGACACACTGGCTTTACTCAAAGTCAGTGGCATGTCGTTAGTAAAGATTGAAAAAAGTAAGGGGCCTAGACAGCTGCCCTGGGGAATTCCTGATTCTACCTGGATTATGTTGGAGAGGCTTCCATTAAAGAACACCCTCTGTGTTCTGTTAGACAGGTAACTCTGTATCCACAATATAGCAGGTGGAGTAAAGCCATACCATTTTTTTCCAGCAGCAGACTATGATCGATAATGTCAAAAGCCGCACTGAAGTCTAACAAAACAGCCCCCACAATCTTTTTTATCATCAATTTCTCTCAGCCAATCATCAGTCATTTGTGTAAGTGCTGTGTTTGTTGAATGTCCTTCTCCATAAGCATGTTGAAAGTTTGTTGTCAGTTTGTTTACTGTAAAATAGCATTGTATCTGGTCAAACACAATTTTTTCCAATAGTTTACTAAGGGTTGGGTAAAAGGCTAATTGGTCGGCTGTTTGAGCCAGTAAAGGGGCTTTTACTATACTTAGGTAGGGGAATGACTTTTGCTTCCCTCCAGGCCTGGGGGCACACACTTTCTAGGAGGCTTAAATTGAAGATATGGCAAATAGGAGTGGCAATATCGTCCACTATTATCCTCAGTAATTTTCCATCCAAGATTGTCAGACCCCGGTGGCTTGTCATTGTTGATAGATAACAATACTTTTTTCACCTCTTCCATAGTCACTTTATGGAATTCAAAAGTACAATGCTTGTCTTCATAATTTGGTCAGATATACTTGGATGTGTAGTGTCAGCATTTGTTGCTGGCATGTCATGCCTAAATTTGCTAATCTTGACAATGAAGAAATCATTAAGGTAGTTGGCAATATCAGTGGGTTTTGTGATGAATGAGCCATGTGATTCAATGAATGATGGAGCCGAGTTGGCCTTTTTTCCCAGAATTTAATTTAAGGTGCTCCAAAGCTTTTCACTATCATTCCTTATATCTGTTTTTTTTTTCATAGTATATATATATATTTTTTTTTCATTTATTCACATGATTTGTTAATTTGCAGTACGTTTGCCAATCGGTTGGGCTGCCAGACTTAATTGCCATAACTTTTGCCTCATCCCTCTCAATTTCTCATCATTTTCTTAATGGGTGCATGCTTATTAGTAACTGGAATAAGCAATTTCATAAATTTGTCAAGCGCTGCATCTGGTTGCTTCTCATTACACACCACAGACCAGCAAATATTCTTTACATCATCAACATAAGAATTACTACAAAACTGACCTCTTATACACTATATTAGGCACTTTGATACTGCAGCATTAGTAAAGATGTGATCAGGTCTGCAACCAACGTTCTTCCATTGTGTAGAGTCCAAAACAAAGGATTTCACTAGTCCAAGTATAATTTTTGCAAGGTCCTCTCACGGAGTGTCCTTGAATTGATTTGTAGCTCATAAATTGACAGCAACCATATGTCTGGTCAGCGTCGGAACACAACTGTTCACATGTTCTATTTATTGTCCTGGAACCAGCAAGAGGTGAGGCCTCTTGTCAGGAGAGCTACGATTGGCTCAGGTGAGGAAAAAGTTATATGAATCAATAAATTGTCCACACCAAAGGAAGGGTATTTTGTCTACTCTCATAACATATTCCAACGTCCATGTGAAGACAAAAACATACTTTTCCTTTGACAAGTGAGGGTAATACCTTTTAATTGTCAGGAAAATACATTGAGTGTACAAAACATTATGAACACCAGCAATTTCCATGACATAGACTGACCAGGTGAATCCAGTCGAAAGCTTTGATCACCTGTTAAATCCACTTCAATCAGTGTAGATGAAGGGGATGAGACAGGTTAAATAAGGGTTTTTATGACTTGAATTCAATTGAGACATGGATTGTGTATGTGTGCCATTCAGAGGGTGAATGGGAAAGACAAAATATTTAAGTGCCTTTGAACGGGGTATGGTAGTAGGTGCCAGGCGCACCGGTTTGTGCCAAGAACTGCAACGCTGCTAGGTTTTTCACATTCAACAGTTTCCTGTGTGTATCAAGAATGGTCCACCACCCAAACGGCATCCAGCCAACTTGACCCAACTGTGGGAAGCATTGGAGTCAACATGGGCCAGCATCCCTGTGGAAAGCTTTCGACACCTTGTAGAGTCCATGCCCTGACGAATTGAAGCTGTTCTGAGGGTAAAAGTGGGGTTTGCAACTCAATATTAGGAAGCTGTTCTTAATGTTTTGTACACTCAGTGTGTATCATACACATCCTAAAAGTCAAGGTCTTATTATACACATCTAAAAACACTTTTAACAAAGTCATTTTAAGTCAATTTACCTTGTTTCCTTGATGAAATAATAAGAGGTTGTTTTGTATGGAGTTTGTTGCTTTCCACATACAGTGCATTCAGAAAGTATTCAGACCCCTTGACTTTTTCCGCATTTTGTTACGCTACAGCATTATTCTAAAATTGATTAAATTGTTTTTTTCTCTCATCAATCTACACACAATAACCCCATAATGACATAGCGAAAACAGGTTTTTAGAAATATTTGCAAATGTATTAAAAATATAAAACATAAATAACTTATTTACATAAGTATTCAGACCCTTTGCTATGAGACTTGAAATTGAGCTTGGGTGCATCCTGTTTCCGTTGATCATCCTTGAGATGTTTCTACAACTTGATTGGAGTCCACCTATGGAAAATTCAATTGATTGGACATGATTTGGAAAGGCACACACCTGTCTATATAAGGTCCCACATTTGAAAGTGCACGTCAGAGCAAAAAGCAAGCCATGAGGTCGAAGGAATTGTCCGTAGAGCTCCGAGACAGGATTGTGTCGAGGCACAGATCTGGGGAATGGTACAAATTTTTTTGGGCAGCATTGAAGGTCCCCAAAAACACATTCTTAAATGGAAGAAGTTTGGAACCACCAAAACTCTTCCTAGAGCTGGCCGCCCGGCCAAACTGAGCAATTGGGGGAGAAGGGCCTTGGTCAGGGAGGTGACCAAGAACCCGATGGTCACTCTGACAGAGCTCTAAAGTTCCTCTGTGGAGATGAGAGAACCTTCCAGAAGGACAACCATCTCTGTAGCACTCCATCAATCAGGCCTTTATGGTAGAGTGGCCAGACGGAAGCCACTCCTCAGTAAAAGGCACACGACAGCCCGCATGGAGTTTGCCAAAAGGCACCTAAAGACTCTCAGACCATGAGAAACAAGATTCTCTGGTCTGATGAAACCAAGATTGAACTCTTTGGCCTGAATGCGCAGTGCACGCTGACACGGTCGCCAGGTGTACGGTGTTTCCTCCGACACGTTGGTGCGGCTGGCTTCCGGGTTAAGCGGGCATCGTGTCAAGAAGCAGTGCGGCTCGGATCGGTTGTGTTTCGGAGGACGCACGGCTCTCGACCTTCGCCTCTCCCGAGTCCGTACGGGAGTTGCAGCGATGGGACAAAACTGTAACTACCAATTGGATATCACGAAATTGGGGTGAAAAAGGGGTACAAAAATAATATAATATAACAGAAAGTGTTCTTGGGGACCTTCAATGCTGCATTAAGGTGTGTGTCTTTCCAAATCATGTCCAATCAATTGAATTTACAACAGGTGGACTCCAGTGAAGTTGTAGAAACATCTCAAGGATGATCAATGGACACAGGATGCACCTGAGCTCAATTTCGAGTCTCATAGCAAAGTGTCTGAATACTTATGTAAATAAGGTTTTTAAATTTTTATTTTATTTTGCATACTCTGGATGTCCAGCTCAGACATACAGTACCAGTCAAAAGTTTGGACACACCTACTCATTCAAGGGTTTTTCTTTATTTTTTTACTATTTTCTACATTGTAGAATAATAGTGAAGACATCATATAGCCACCCTTTGCTTTGATGAGAGCTTTGCACACTCTTGGCATTCTCTCAACCAGCTTCACCTGGAATGTTTTGAAGGAGTTCCCACATATCCTGAGCACTTGTTGGCTGCTTTTCCTTCACTCTGTGGTCCAAATAATCCCAACCCATCTCAATTGGGTTGAGGTCGGGTGATTGTGGAGGCCAGGTGATCTGATGCAGCACTCCATCACTCTCCTTCTTGGTAAAATAGCCCTTACACAGCCTGGAGGTGCGTTGGGTCATTGTCCTGTTGAAAAACAAATTATAGTCCCACTAAGCGCAAACCAGATGGGATGGAGTATCGCTGCAGAATGCTGTGGTAGCCATGCTGGTTAAGTGTGCCTTGAATTCTAAATAAACCACAGACAGTGTCACCAGCAAAGCACCCCCACACCATAACACCTCCTCCTTCACGGTGGGAACCACACATGCGGAGATAATCCGTTCACCTGCTCTGCGTCTCACAAAGACATGGTGGTTGGAACCAAAAAATCTCAAATTTGGACTCATCAGACCAAGGGACAGATTTCCACCGGTCTAATGTCCATTGCTCATGTTTCTTGGCCCGAGCAAGTCTCTTCTTCTTATTGGTGTCCTTTAGTAGTGGTTTCTTTGCAGCAATTCGACCATGAAGGCCTGATTCACACAGTCTCCTCTGAACAGATGATGTTGAGATGTGTCTGTTACTTGAACTCTGTGAAGCATTTATTTGGGCTGCAATTTCTGAGGCTGGTAACTCTAATGAACTTATTCTCTGCAGCAGAGGTAACTCTGGGTCTTCCATTCCTGTGGCGGTCCTCATGAGAGCCAGTTTCATCATAGTGCTTGATGGTTTTTGTGACTGCACTTGAAGAAATTTTCAAAGTTCTTGAAATGTTCCATGTTGGCTGGCCATCGTCTTAAAGTAATGATGGACTGTCGTTTCTCTTTGCTTATTTGAGCTTTTCTTGCCATAATATGGACTTGGTCTTTTACCAAATAGGGCTATCTTCTGTATACCCCCCCTACCTTGTCACAACACAACTGATTGGCTCAAATGCATTAAGAAGGAAATAAATTCCACAAATTAACTTTTAAGAAGGCATACCTGTTAATTGAAATGCATTCCAGGTGACTACCTCATGAAGCTGGTTGAGAGAACGCCAAGAGTGTGCAAAGCTGTCATCAAGGCAAAGGGTGGCTATTTGAAGAATCTCAAATATCAAATATATTTTGATTTGTTTAACACTTTTTTGGTTACTTCGTGATTCCATATGTGTTATTTCATAGTTTTGATGTCTTCACTACTATTCTACAATGTAAAAAGAGAGAAAGAAAAACCCTTGAATGAGTAGGTGTGTCCAAACTTTTGACTGGTAGTGTATATATATATTTAACCCAAAAAAATATATGGGGGATTGGAAATGATGCTGACATTTACATTGATGGAATCTATGGCTGATCTAGCCCCGAATAAAACAATACAAAATAAAAAAAGAGGTTATCATGTTATCATGGTTTGATATGCTATGATAGCTAATATCGCTTTATTGGTTCAACAGATTGCTGTAGAGGTCACCAAATCATTTATTTGTGGAGTACATCAAGACCAGGCCTATGGTGGTTGGGAATGTTATCATGGTTTGATATGCTGTGATAGCTAATATCGCTTTATTGGTTTAACAGATTGCTGTAGAAGTCACCAAATCCTTTGTGGAGTACATCAAGTCCCAGCCTATGGTGTTTGAGGTGTTTGGTCACTACCAGAAACAGCCTGCTCTCTGCAAGGACCTCATAAGGTAACACTCGCTACCGGAAGGACAATCTTCATTCTTCTTTTTGTAATGCACTTATTATTTTCATGTGGTGGTAACATACTCCGTTAGGACTTACTGTATCCCTCTCCCTCTCTCTCTCTCTCTCTCTGTCTCTCTCTCTCTCTCTCTCTCTCTGTCTCTCTCTCTCTGTCTCTGTCTCTCTCTCTGTCTGTCTCTCTCTCTCTCGCTCCTCTCTTCTCTCTCTCGTCTCTCTCTCTCTCTCTCTCTCTCTCTCTCTCTCTCTCTCTCTCTCTCAATTCAATTCAATTCAATTTAAGGGCTTAATTGGCATGGGAAACGTATGTTAACATTGCCAAAGTAAGTGAAGTAGATAATAAACTAAAGTTACTGTATCTCTCTTCTCTCGCTCTCTCTCTCTCTCTCTCTCTCTCTCTCTACTCTCTTTCATCTGTCTCTCTCTCTCTCTCTCTGTCTCTCCTCTCTCTCTCTCTCTCTCTCTCTCTCTCCTCTCTCTCTGTCTCTCTCCTCTCTCTCTTGTCTGTCTCTTCTCTTCTCATCTCTCTCTCTCTCTCTCTCTCTCTCTCTCTCTTTCAATTCAATTCAATTCAATTTAAGGGCTTTATTGGCATGGGAAATGTATGTTCACATTGCCAAAGTAAGTGAAGTAGATAATAAACAAAAGTGAAATAAAACAATAAAAATTAACAGTAAACATTACACTCAGAAGTTCCAAAAGAATAAAGACATTTCAAATGTCATATTATGTTTATATACAGTGTTGTTTTTGCATTCTTCATCAAACCATTGCACTGTTGCACTTTTCTTTGGTTTTCTGTTAGATATTTTTAGATTTGATAGGAAGCTGAGGGGTCAAATATACTGTTAGGTTTTCTACTGCCAGTTTTAACCTTCACTATTACAGTGGAACGTTTTGTCCAGGAAGTTGTCTAAAAGGGATTTGAATTTGTTGTTGCCTAATTGTTTTTTTGGTACGGTTTCGACACTATTTCCTTCCATCTATAGCATTTCTTAAATTATTCAGTTCCTTTGGCTTGATGCCTCATGATTGAGTATTGCTCAGTTCAAGTAGACTTGATTTTACTGTGGTCGATAGCGGGTTTGTTTCAGTGGCTGACTGTGAACGCCTGAGAGACTCTGGGTTGAGGTCAGTGATAAAGTAGTCTACAGTATACTGCAAAGATGAGCTATAGTGTAACCATAGGGTACCTCGAAGCCTCAGGAATAGGGAGATAGAGAGAAGGCTGAGCCAGTGGCGGGTAAGAGAGAGAGGAGAGAGCAGAGGGGAGAGGAGAGGGAGGAGAGGGAGGGAGAGAGGAGAGCGAGAGAGAGGGTACGTAGAGTAGGAAGGCAGAGCGAGTAAGGGGAGAGGGAGCATGAGCGCGATTTTCGCTCTAAGCCGACTGTCGGTCCTCGTACGGGAGTCACTGTGTCTCTCTCTTTCATTCGACGCTCGGCATGGCTGATCAGTATCAATCTTCTCTCTACTCTCGAACGGAGATCCACTCTCTCTATCTCTCTCTTCTCCCTCCTTTCTCCCACCAGCCCCTGCGTCCCTGCAGAAGGCAGTTCCCTCCAGTCATGCCCCTGTCCAAACCAGGTAAGCGGCATAATCGTGTTATTCTTTCTTGCTTTAGTGGACAACCGCCGTCTACATCAGGATATGAATGTTGTTATTTAGTGTTGTAAACGTGAGGCTGCACACTGTACACAATGTGTATGTGTCGTGCCATTGTATGGCCTGTGTACAGCACTCAGCGCATGTCCGTTAAATTGTATTCTTACTGGTGCACTGTTAGTGCTGGTGTACTAGCCTGGTGAAATCAAAACACGACAAGGAATGACAAGGAGTGGAATGGAGTGGCATGATAGCTAAATAGACTGGGGACCTCGGCTACTGGTGTTCTGATACTATGTCATGTCATGCCTGATGCTGTCAGCTGCACTGTACTGTGTAATGTCACGTTAGCTCAGCTGTTCTGTACTGTGTAATGTCACGTTAGCGCAGCTGCACTGTACTGCAGTATGTCCGTTAGCGCCGCGCACTGTGCTGTTAGTCACGTTCAGCGCAGCTGTCACATGTACTGAGTAAATGTTCACGTTAGCGCAGCTTCACTGTACCTGAGTAATGTCACGTGTAAGCGCACTGCAACTGTACTGTGTAATATTCACGTTAGCGCGCTGCACTGTACTTAGTAATGATTCACGTTTATGCGCCTCTCTGCACTGTACTGTGAGTATGTCATCGTTAGCTCAGCTGCACTGTACTGTGTAATGTCAGGTTAGCGCAGCTGCACTGTACTGTGTAACGCCAGTTAGCCAGTTAGCCAGTTAGCTCACGCTGCACGGCTACTGTGGAAACTCAGTTGTATCTCAGCTGTACTGTACTGTGTAACACCAGTTAGCCAGTTAGCTCAGCTGTATGTTGTTGGGGACGTGTTACTGTATGTGTGACTGTGAAGCAGCAGACGATGCCACGCCCCCCGACCTGGAGAAGACCCTGGAGCTGATTCGCTACCTGGTCCCAGAGGTGTTCAATGGGGCACTGGTGGACTCTCTGTCGGGCCCACGCCCTGTCCGCGTCCCCCGGATTGGCCGGCCTCCTTTTCTCCTGGGAGTGGGATCGAGCCACTATCTGCCACCCCCGCCTCTCTCTATCTGTTCAGGCTTATCAGAGCCAAGAAACCGGAGTGGTTACTGTCCTGTTGGCCTGGGCTCAATGAATTCTCTGAACTAACCTTTCTTTATATTATATAATTTTTTGGTGGTCAATCACTTGGTGGTCAAGATGATACATTGTAAATCAGAAATATAAAAAAACACATATCTCCATTTTGCAATCGAGATCGAGAACAGTAGCATTGTGCAAATACACCCGAACGGGTTCCTTTGCTTTCTCGACTCACCTGAGCTCAGTTCTAACCGAAGAAAACTGATTTTACACAGTGATAGACAGATTTAAAAAGAGGATATAAAAAGAGGAGGTTGTGTTTCAGGGATTTTCTACAGGCTTGGCTCTCTTCTCGTGCCCAGTTGGGTGTCTGCTGTCTGGTTGACTTCCCCTACAGATCCTCCTGTCTGCTGTCTGGTTGACTTCCCCTACAGATCCTCCTGTCTGCTGTCTGGTTGACTTCCCCTACAGATCCTCCTGTCTGCTGTCTGGTTGACTTCCCATACAGATCCTCCTGTCTGCTGTCTGGTTGACTTCCCCTACAGATCCTCCTGTCTGCTGTCTGGTTGACTTCCCCTACAGTTCCTCCTGTGATTTCTTCCTCAACTGGATTTATGGGTCTTAGCAGCAGTAGCTTCCATAATTAACTCTTTATGACTTAGAGTAATTGATAGAAGTGGGTAACAAACAGTCCTTAGAGTAATTGATAGAAGTGGGTAACAAACAGTCCTTCGATAATTGTAGAAGTGGGTACCAACATCCTTCGAGTAATTGAACGGAAGTGGGTAACAGCAGTCCTTAGAGTATTTTATTAGAAGTGGGTACAAACAGTCCTTAGAGTTGTGATATAAGTGGGTAACAAACAGTGTCCTTAGAAATCAATTGATAGAAGTGGGTAAACAAACAGTCCTTAGAGTAATTGATAGATGTGGGTAACAAACAGTCCTTAGAGTATTGATAGAAGTGGGTAACAAACAGTCCTTAGAGTAATTGATAGAAGTGGGTAACAAACATCCTTTAATTAATTGAGAGATGTGGGTAACAAACAGTCCTTAGAGTAATTGATAGAAGTGGGTAACAAACAGTCTTTAGATTAATTGATAGAAGTGGGTAACAAACAGTCCTTAGAGTAATTGATAGAAGTGGGTAACAACAGTCCTTAGAGTAATTGATAGAAGTGGGTAACAGACAGTCCTTAGAGTAATTGATAGAAGTGGTAACACAACTCAGTCTTTAGATTAATTTAGGATGTTGGAGTAACAAACGTCCCTTAGAGTAATTGATAGAATGGGCTAACAAACCAGTCTTAGAGTATTGCTAGAATGTGGGTAAAGACAGTCCCTTAGAGTAATTGATAGAAGTGGGTAACAACGTCTTTAGTTATTGAGATTATTGTCGGGTAACAAACCCGTCCTAGAGTACTTGATAGAGAGTGGGTAACAACAGTCTTTAGATTATTGAGAGATGTGGGTACAACAGTCTTAGAGTAATTGATACGAGTGGGTAACAACATCTTTAGAGTTAACTTGAGATCATGTGGTAACAAACAGTCCTTAGAGTATTTGATAGAAGTGGGTAACAAACAGTCCTTAGAGTATTTGAGAGATGTGGGTACAACAGTCCCTTAAGTAATTGATAGAAGTGCGGTAAACAAACAGTCTGTTAGATTACATTGAGAGATGTGGTACAAACAGCCTTAGGTAATTGAAGAAGCTGGGTACAAACGTCTTTAGATTAATTGGAGATGGGTTAACAAACCGTCCTTAGAGTATTGGATAGAAGTGGGTACAAACATCCTTTTTAGATTAATGATTAAATGGTAACACAGTCTTAGAGTAATTGTATCGAGTGGGTACAACCAGTCCTTAGGAGTAATTAGATAGAAGTGGTCAACAGTCCTTAGAGGTAAGTTGATGAAGTGGGTAACAAGACGTCTTTATATTAATTGATAGAAGTGGGTAACAAACAGTCCTTAGAGTAATTGATAGAAGTGGGTAACAAACAGTCTTTAGATTAATTGAGAGATGTGGGTAACAAACAGTCCTTAGAGTAATTGATAGAAGTGGGTAACAGACAGTCCTTAGAGTAATTGATAGAAGTGGGTAACAAACAGTCTTTAGATTAATTGAAAGAAGTGGGTAACAAACAGTCCTTAGAGTAATTGGAGATGGGGCGGGTCAACACAACATTCCTTAGAGTAATTGATAGAAGTGGGTCAGACTCTACCTGTTTGATCAATATTACCTGTCTCTGACGTGATGACTACGTTCACTGATTCTTTCTCAAGACCTGGGCTGTATACATTGTAATAATGCAGTTATTCCATAAAATTGTTTCTTATACTTGGGGAATATTGTATATAGATGCAAATAATTAGTATTTTATTGATTTTGTTTTATTATTATATTTTATTTGTTTATTTGTCAGGGATCAAGCAACACACAAAATTTGTCTCCTGATTCTACGCTACCTCTGTTTCCAATCTCCAGGGGGCAATCCTCTCTAATGTTAAGGGATGATTGCTTGTTACTGGGTTTTGTGGCCATGCTGACTGAGTGATCTCATTCCCTTTCCACAGGACTGTACTGAATGGTTCCTCTCCTTTCTCTCTCCATGCATCTCTCTGATCACCCCTCTTTTTCAGCCCTTCTCTCTCGTCACAGTTCTCCGTGCTCCCTGCTACTGGAGAGTGAGTGTCCTTTGCGGTAACCTCGTCTTCCTTCACCTCTCCTTTTAGTCCCTGCCACCAAGCTGACCACTCTGATGCGCCCTACAGCTGGACCCTGCCACTGCAAGTATGACCCCTTTCAACTGGGTGTTATTCGAAGATTGTGACGGAGGCCAACTTGAGAGTGAGTATCAGTCACCACAATGTCGTGATATGACTTTCATTCATCTGATGACTGTTATTTATCGAATCAACTAACTATTTTTAATTGTTACCCAATTAAATGAATCATGTAACAACTAACTCATTATGAATTTTGGGGAATCATGGAAGAAGTTGTTTAAAGAGTTACCCTCTCCCGATTAAACTCATAAGATCTTTACCTATCACATCCAAAACAGTCAATGTATAAATTCATAACGTTCCATCACACTCATCAGTCTGAACAGTTTGCAACCTTCTTGATCGGCAAAACCCCAGCCTTACTCATGCTTCAGTACTAACCAAATTTGTTTAATTATTTTTTACCTAAGTTACTAAATAATACACAGAATTAGCTACACACTTATACATGAGTGAAAACAATTCCACCTTGTCTGACTAACACAACATGAACTTATCGGTCTTTGTTTTAAGAGAGAGAGAGATGAGAGGAGAGAGAGACGAGAGAGAGAGAGAGAGAGAGGGAGTCCCACCGCTCGTACTCTCTCTCTCTTCTCTCTCTCTCTCTCTCTCTCTCCGCTCTCTCTCTCTCGCTACTCTCTTCTCTCGTCTCTCTCTCGATCTTCCTCCTCCTCTCTTCCTCTCCATAGGATAGAGAGGAGCAGAGATACAGAGTGCGACAAGATACCATATAGAGAGAGAGAAACACTTATCGTTGATACATTTGAAAACTACTCTCAAAGTAATCATAATACTTTGCACACGAACCACCGCCCGTTTGGAGTAAGAAATCATGAATGTATTTACGTGTGGATGCCTTTGTTTGTCGTCTATCTCTGTCGAACCCAAGCCCTCTGGGAAAGGCGCTTTTGTCTGGGTCTTCACTCAGCTCACTTGGAAGGCTCTGATTGTCCACAAGAGGTCACAATGTCCTTCTTCTTAGTTGTTCCTGGTCTGTAGTGGGTGTTTCTTTAGAACAGCTACTTGGCTGTACCAGTGATTGTCTGAGAGGGGAGCTTTCTTCTCCTCTCCACCCGTGTGGTTAGAGTTTGAACCACTTTATACGCACAGCTGCAGCCTGACAATGTTTCGGGTCTGGTTTGGGAGGTGATCTTCTTCACCTCGTGTTGAGGTTCAAACCATTTCAAACGTGTAGCCAACGCTCCACACTTTCTGGTCTGATGTTAATTTCTTAACCTATCCTTTTATACACTCTGGGTAAAAAGGGGCGTTCCGTCATGCTGACAGGCTCTCTGAGCTCACTCGGGGCGTGGCTAGTTACTGTGCAAAGCTTATATGAAAAACAATTATCTCATTAGAAAACTAAAATCACCTTCCTATCTTAACAAAGATACTTTCATCATTTTTCATATTATATACACAACATATTGGATGAAAACTTGACAGATAAAGGGGATATACTTTCCAAGTTACAGTATTTTCAAGATACCATTCTTAATATGACATGATTATTATTTTGATCCCCACTTACCATTCCCAACATTCTTATCTTAGAAATATTGTTCCAGTATTCACTTTTTGGATGTTAGAGTTTTGGGCGGCAAAAGTCTCTGGAGACAAAGGACATTCCTTTAGCCAATACTGGAGGGCAAAGAGAGAGTCCTCTCCTTAAATTTATGACAGGGTGTGAGGTGTCAACAAAAAAAAAAACTCCCGTCTTCTGTGGATGGGAGAGGCCTGGTTACTGTCAACCATTGCCAAGCTGATCTGATTCATTGGAACCTCACACAGGACAGTCATGACAACAATCACAACCAAAGGATTACACTGACTCAGAGACTCAGAGACTCAGACACACAGAGACACAGATACTCAGAGACACAGATACTCAGAGACTGGTGGTTGCAATGGTAAGCCTGTTATGTACTTCAAACATCTTGATTTAATGTATATTAACACAGTGGAATGTTGATGCAAGAACCAGAGTAAAAAACAACAACAATATCATCATCAGCAGCATTAACGTCATTCAGAACGTATTGGCCGATGTGAAATCAATGAAAGGCTTGTTATTGCCCTACAGCTACGTCCCAGCAGGAGTTGACCATAGAGGAGGCATGCCTTGCCATGGGACATTCATGCTGCACCAGGTAAGTCATTCAGGGAATTGAAAGATAGTTATGATTGAACTGATTTAATAATATATAATAATAAAATAGGAGACAGGTTAAAGAAGGATTTTTAATTGAGACAATTGAGACATGGATTGTGTGTGCCATCTCTCTTATTCAATCTCCCTCTTATTCAACCTCCCTCTTATTCAATCTCTCTCTTATTCAATCTCCCTCTTATTCAATTTATCTTATTCAATCTCCATCTTATTCAATCTCCCTCTTATTAATTCTCTCTCTTATTCAATCTCCCTCTTATTCAAACTCTCTCTTATTCATTCTCTCTCTTTCTCTCTTTCTCTCTCTCTCTCTCTCTCTGTGTCTCTCTCTCTCTGTCTCTCTCTCTCTCTCTCTCTCTCTGTCTCTCTCTCTCTGTGTCTCTCTCTCTCTGTGTCTCTCTCTCTCTGTGTGTCTCTCTCTCTCTGTCTCTCTCTCTGTGTGTCTCTCTCTCTCTCTCCGCCCCACCAGGGTATCCAGAGGAGAGTAACTGTGACAATCGTTCATGAGACAGGTGAAGACATCGTGTGGAAAGACGTCCAGGAGCTGGTTGTGGGTGAGTCAGGCTCACATTGAAGTGGACGGTGTGTGTATGTTTGTTGTGTGTGTGCATGTGCCTGGGTGTGTGTTATCTTTGTGAGTGTCTGTCTCTCTGTGTGTGGTTGTGTGTGTGTTTTGAATACATTGACATTTTAGTCATTTAGCTCATACGCATTTAATACCAACATTTGCCGTATGTAAGTCCTCCTCCTCTTCTTCATCATCCTCCTCCTCCTCCTCTTCCTTCTCCTCCTCCTCCTCTTCCTCCTCCTCCTTCTCATCTTCCTCCTCCTTCTCTTCCTCCTCCTCCTCCTCTTCCTCGACTCCCCAGGGCGTATCAGTAACTCTCCCGAGGGGGACGATGCCATCATAGACCCCAACATCCTCTCTCTCAACATCCTGTCAGCTGGGTATGTCAGACCCATGCAGGACGACAGGTATGTGCCATATTCTACCCTTCATAGGGACCCAATCACCCACGGCTCACCCATAGCTCACCCATATGTCACTAGGAATTCAAAACTGTAAATGCACGATCACTATGGCGATGCTACCATATATAACTACTGAACACAACCTCCTAAGGCACTGCAGTTCACTACCATATATAACTACTGAACACAACCTCCTAAGGCACTGCAGTTCACTACATCACTAGTAATAGCACTATAGTTCAGCCTAAAGAACTGCAGTTCATTCAGTATATGCAGACTGTGTATCTGTAGTTTACAGTCTGCTCTCTCTTGATATATAATAATATAATTGGTCATTTAGCAGACGCTCTTATCCAGAGCGACTTACAGGAGCAATTAGGGTTAAGCGCCTTGCTCAAGGGCACATCGACAGATTTTTCACCTAGTCGGCTCGGGGATTAGAACCAGCGACCTTTCGGTTACTGGCACAACGCTCTTAACCACTAAGCTACCTGCCGCCCTATGACTCTACACCATTTATAGAAAAGCTTGTAGACATTTGAAACAAAGAAGATGCTGCTGTATTGGTGGACTGAAGATGCTGCTGTATTGGTGGACTGAAGATGCTGCTGTATTGGTGGACTGAAGATGCTGCTGTATTGGTGGACTGAAGATGCTGCTGTATTGGTGGACTGAAGATGCTGCTGTATTGGTGGACTGAAGATGCTGCTGTATTGGTGGACTGAAGATTCTGCTGTATTGGTGGACTGAAGATGCTGCTGTATTGGTGGACTGAAGATGCTGCTGTATTGGTGGACTGAAGATGCTGCTGTATTGGTGGACTGAAGATGCTGCTGTATTGGTGGACTGCACAGTGCTCCATGGCTAATACATAGCAGCCTTAGCAAGGACGCGTGAAGCTCACGTCGTCAAGATGCACAGCTTGGCTGATTAACAGACTTCCCCCCTCAATCCCCTCTCCTGTTCGACTGAAGCAGCTGATGCTTGGCTAAACAACATGTGGTTTTATCAGTCTAGAAGCAGGTCACATGATCATTTGTAGAAAGCAAAGATTGTGACTTGAAGTACAAATGATATCAGATTGATTATGATCAATCATTAAGCCGTTATGATCAAATATATTTGTAGTAGTTCTACTGTATGATTACATTTTATGCTTCAGCCAGTTCTATTGGAGTTTCCTCACCACTATACCGGTTGTACGACCCTCCCGTTCCTTGATGCTAGTCTGCTGCTCTGCTTTGAATGTCCGTCTGTCATTCCACCTCTCACCCTGTTCACCGCATAATCCTCCCCTCTAACCATTATCCACCACTAACTAACCTCCCAGGGTTATTCTGTACCATGTCAGAAATCTCTATCCAACACCACACTATGGCTGTATTAACTGCATGCTATGGCACAAAGGCACCTGCAAAGGATTCTTAGCAAAACTGAACATGCCCTCTTCTCTTGGTGGCCTCTGTAGCATAGATCCCTAGACCCTGTGGAGGAAGGGCTTCTTGGTGGCCCCACAGCATAGATCCCTAGACCCTGTGGAGGAAGGGCTTCTTGGTGGCCCCACAGCATAGATCCATAGACCCTGTGGAGGAAGGGCTTCTTGGTGGCCTCTGTAGCATAGATCCCTAGACCCTGTGGAGGAAGGGTTTCTTGGTGGCCTCTGTAGCATAGATCCATAGACCCTGTGGAGGAAGGGTTTCTTGGTGGCCTCTGTAGCATAGATCCATAGACCCTGTGGAGGAAGGGCTTCTTGGTGGCCTCTGTAGCATAGATCCCTAGACCCTGTGGAGGAAGGGCTTCTTGGTGGCCCCGCAGCATAGATCCCTAGACCCTGTGGAGGAAGGGCTTCTTGGTGGCCCCGCAGCATAGATCCCTAGACCCTGTGGAGGAAGGGCTTCTTGGTGGCCCCGCAGCATAGATCCCTAGACCCTGTGGAGGAAGGGCTTCTTGGTGGCCCCGCAGCATAGATCCCTAGACCCTGTGGAGGAAGGGCTTCTTGGTGGCCCCGCAGCATAGATCCCTAGTCCCTGTGGAGGAAGGGCTTCTTGGTGGCCCCGCAGCATAGATCCCTAGACCCTGTGGAGGAAGGGCTTCTTGGTGGCCCCGCAGCATAGATCCCTAGTCCCTGTGGAGGAAGGGCTTCTTGGTGGCCCCGCAGCATAGATCCCTAGACCCTGTGGAGGAAGGGCTTCTTGGTGGCCCTGCAGCTGACGGACAATCTTTTATCCTAATTGGCCTCACCCTCTTGCATAGTATCTAATGATGAGATATACTGTACACCCTGCCATTTCAAGACCACATATCCACTCACTGGCATGCATCCCTAACTAACTCACTCAGCATAGTAAGTCACCATACCTCAGTGAGTCCCTGAAGCAGCGTAGCATCATGATGTGTTACACTGAAGCACATCACTGTAATGCCTTGTGTTAGTGTTTACTCTCTGGTTGTATCCATGTAATATAAATGTTGTTTTTTACAGAATAATGTAACTGTCGTGACCTCCTCTCCTATGGTTTAACCACACTGCATTGCTAGTAACCTTTCCCCTAACTCAAATACCATTCCTCAGACCTGGGTTTGCTGGCCATCACAAAGGACCAATACAGGAACAGAGGCCCGAGACAGACTATTGCAGTGGTCTGTCTGGTCCTAATGGCCATACCATCTCCATATACAGGTATCACCGTGGTTCTGTACTCGTTGACCTCCAACCCAGGATGTTGCTTTGGTTGGAAAGGTCTTCCTGAGTGGAGGGGAGAGTCCAGCACCAGTGCAGAGTGTAGGATGGTCCAATTCAGATCTGGGTTAAAATAGTTTTTTTGTTTCTGTCAAATACTTTGAGCGTTTGATTGATTCTGCCTGCCTGGATTACCAGAAGGGTTTGCACTTGAACAGATGCTATTTGAACCCATATGTGGTCTAGTCTGGGCTTTGCTCAGGCCTGAGAGGTCATCAGTAAGGGACATGCTGATGCTGACATTTCTCTCCCTCCAGTCCACTCCACTAACACAATGTTGTTTTGTGTTTTCGCAGACAGTTTCTTGATTCGGACATGCCTAGGTATATGATTTATATCAAATCCCTCTCCTCCCATTCTACTAATCAGTTAGATAACACATCTCCTATTCAGTATCTATTTTACTCTTTTCACTCTCACTCCATTTTAAACACTAGTCATCCATACATCCATCATTACAATTCCCATCATTTTCCACTGTGGGTTTTGGCTCTCTTGCTCTCTCGTCCTCTCTCTGGCTCTCTCCTCCTCTCTCTTGCTCTCTCCTCCTCTCTCTTGTTCTCTCCTCCTCCCCTGCTTTTTTCTTCTTTATTTTTTGTTTCCTTATCACTCTCCTCCTGAGGAGATGTGAGGGACTGTGATGTATATTTGCACTCCTCCTCTCTCTCTCTCTTTCTCCTGGATGTGTGTTTGTTGCTGAGCTGTTGTGGGTCTGGAAGCTGGAGCTGAGGGCTGGAGACTGGGGCTGGCTGGGACTGCAGGGTCTGGAGTTGAGTCTGGGGCTGGCTGGGACTGGCTGGGACTGCAGGGTCTAGGATTGCGACTGAAAGCTGATGGTGTACGGGGGCTGCATGTATGGCTTGCTTTGCTTCCTACAGTATGTGCTGAACTTGGCTGGCTGTTTCTTTGTGTTGTGGGGCCAGTATTTCAGCTTCTGTCTACTCTTTGGCCGGTGCTTCTGTATAGGGACGTTTTCAGTACAAGCTGCAAGCCAGAATCTAGACATTTGAGGGTCCTTTTGATGAGGTGAAACAAACATGAATTGTTTGGCATTTTCCCCATTTACTGTTTCTCCCTCTCTCTTTGATGATCTTTTTCAGTCACAAACCTCTGCATTGTCACTAGGGGGCAGTAATGATCCAGTTCATACTCTGACACAGAACAGGTTTCAGTTTGCGTCCTGCTGAAAGACCTATAGCGTTGATAAAATCATAAAAATATATTTTTTTAAACAACTTGTAAACATTGTAAGGAGGCCCAACATAATCTTAACCTTTGGTATAAAGTTATGCAATCGACTTCTTTTGAAAACACTCGAGGCTTTAGAAAGAGATATGCAAGAAGCTGATAGTGCCAGGGGGGGGGAGGTTTCAATTCTCCTCATTAGGAAATACGACCTAAAATGCGATTTGGGTCTTGGAGTCGAGCTTTGATGTGTGTGTCTCTTGTATGTCTGTTAGAACTTGGGAAGCATGTGTACTTCCACTCTGCCAAAACAGTACACAGTTACAGTCACTCACCCTTCAGGTAGCTGCGGCGGCAGGTAGCTTAGTGGGTAAGAGCGTTGTGCCAGTAACCGAAAGGTCGCTGGTTCTAATCCCCGAGCCGACTAGGTGAAAAATCTGTCGATGTGCCCTTGAGCAAGGCACTTAACCCTAATTGCTCCTGTAAGTCGCTCTGGATAAGAGCGTCTGCTAAATGATGTAAATGTAAAATAATTTGAAACAGTCTAACCAGGTCTTGTGTCTGGAAGCAGCCTAGACTAGCTAGTGCTAGCCAACTTCTTTCGCCAATTAGCTCCATCAGGCCGGTGTGCGACCCCCGTGGCAAAGTTGGTTTGACTTTGGATAGCCTATCTCTGGGGCTAGTTAGGGGCCGTCAATAGATTACACAATGTAAATGGGAAATATGTGACTCGTTTCAGGAAGCTAGCCATATGTCGCGCATCACTACTTCACAGGAGAGCCATTTGAACGTAAACTTGTTTTTAAAAATCTAAATGCGTTTTTTGGCAGAAATGCCTTCTGTGAACTTTCATGTGCCTTAATAACAAACTTTTATGCCATCTGTAAATACCAATACAATTGTTAAATTAAGAGCTGAGATAATGGATGGGTTGGACATGCCGAGAGATGAGTTCAGATTGGTCTGCCATGTAGCACACTTCTGTCTATAACATGAGCTGGTCAGTCTGTGTAGGTAATCCTTTCTAACGCTGCTTTTTTGAAAGATATCACGTAGTAGAACTGCAAAAGTGTTGCTCTTCACTTTCTGGAGGACCGAGTTTTGAAATCAGTGGAATGCCCGGTGGTATTAGAGTTTGATAGCTAAGGAGATTCTGGCATTTGATTGCAAATATGCAGAGTGAGTCGAAAAGATTACATCTTCAAACTAAGGGCAACCATGGCATCTGTGACAGAGAGGGAGAAGCGTCCATTCATGTATACCGGTAAGATAGTCTAGCTAGTTACATTTTCAGATATTATTACGTTTCTAATTTAGTCATAAAGTCATTTTCATTTCAAGTTAAAGCGTACTGTTAGCTAGCTAGCTAACGTTAGCTGGTTGGCTCACTAGCTAACGTAACATGTATGATCTGTGTAGTAATATTATTTGTATCTCAGAACCATTTGGATTGTTAGTTATAGCCTAATGTTAGCTAGCTAGCTAACATTGAATCTGGTTGGTACCTGCAGATTCATGCAGTGTAGTAACGTTATAAGTTGGGATTATGGTTTATTGTTTAGCTAGCTAGCTACTGTTAGCTACATGTCACTCCACTATGCAAGTAACCATTTCAATAGAATGTTCATGATGTCACTGCGACAACTGTCGGTAGACGTAGGGTGCGTTCGTAAATTCGCTCTGGCTATCTACTCCAATTTCAGAGCACTCTCGTCTGAGTGTGCCAGAGCACAGAATAACTGACAAATTTACGAATGCTCAACACCTGTTGAATATGGCCGGTGTCAGTAAATGTCTGCAAAAAAATGTTTTTTTAATTGTTGCCAGCAGCACAGTTGCAGCCTAACCAGCTCTGCTAGGGCGAGTAAAATGGTCAGAGTGAGCTGTTCCCTCATTTGTGTCTGGAAGTAGCTAGCAAGCTAGCCAACATTAGTCAGTTAGCTTGGGTGCTTGACTGATGTTGTTAGGTCAGAACGCTCGGATCAACCCTACTCCTTGGCCAGAGCGTCCAGTGTGCGGTCTGAACGCTCAGAGAGCGAAACGCTCTGAAATTACGAAAGGACAATCTGACAACCTCTGAGTTTACGAACGCCCAGAGCGCACTCTGGCACTCCAAATGGAATTTACGAACACACCCGTAGTATAAACCAGCCTTTAGTCTTGAAATCTTTGGTTGTTTAGTACATGGCCTCACATGTGAATCCTTAAAGAGATGGGTGGGGCTAAGGCTTAAGAGGGTGTGAACGATGCTAAATGGGTGGAGACAAAGAAGAGCTCTCCAGTAGGCACCAAAACATTCAAGGAGCATTTTCTCAAAAGTGAGGTTACAAGTTGATCAACCACCCTCTGTAGCACCATGCGATCCAGGGCGGTGCTGTTGCCATACCAAGCGGTGATGCAGCCAGTCAAGATGCTCTCAATGGTGCAGCTGTAGAACTTTTTGAGGATCCGAGGGCCCATGTCAAATATTTTAAGCCTCCTGAGGGGGAAGAGTCTCTGTCTTGCTCTCTTCACAACTTTTCGGGTGTGTGTGGACCATGTTAAGATCTTAGTGATGTGGACGCCAAGGAACTTGAAGCTCTCGACCCGCTCCACTACAGCCTCGTCGATGTGGATGGGGGCGTGTTCGGCCCTCCGTTTCCTGTAGTCCACGATCAGCTCCTTTGTCTTGATCACGTTGAGGAAGAGGTTGTTATCCTGGCACCACACTGCCAGGTCTCTGACCTCCTCCCTGTAGGCTGTCTCATCGTCGTCGGTGATCAGGCCTACCACCGTCGTGTCGTCAGCAAACTTGTTAATGGTGTTAGTTGTGCGTGGCCATGCAGTCGTGGGTGAACAGGGAGTACAGGAGGGGACCAAACATTGTTTGATTTTTAAGCACACACCCCTGAGGGGCCCCCCTTGTTGAGGGTCAGCATGGCGGATGTGTTGTTGCCTACCCTCACCACCTGGGGGCGGCCCGTCAGGAAGTCCAGGATCCAGTTGCAGAGGGAGGTGTTCAGTTCCAGGGTCCTGAGCTTGGTGATGAGCTTTGTGGGCGCTATGGTGTTGAATTCTGAGCTGTAGTCAGTGAATAGCATTCTCACATAGGTGTTCCTCTTGTCCAGGTGGGAGAAGGCAGTGTGAAGTGCAATTGAGATTGCGTCATCTGTGGATCTGTTGGGGCGGTATGCAAATTGGAGTGGGTCTAGGGTGTCTGGGATGATGGTGTTGATGTGTGTCATGACCGGCCTTTCAAAGCATTTCATTATTACAGATGTGCGTGCTAAAGGGTGATAGTCATTTAGGCATAATACCTTGGAGTTCTTGGGAACAGGGACAATGGTGGTCACCTTGAAACATGTTGGGATTACAGACTTGGACAAGGAGAGATTGAAAATGTCTGTGTCCTGGGCCTGGGCCTGCTCTGTGTCCTGGGCCTGCTCCGTGTCCTGGGCCTGCTCCGTGTCCTGGGCCTGCTCCGTGTCCTGGGCCTGCTCCGTGTCCTGGGCCTGCTCCGTGTCCTGGGCCTGCTCCGTGTCCTGGGCCTGCTCCGTGTCCTGGGCCTGAGCCTGCTCTGTGTCCTGGGCCTGAGCCTGCTCTGTGTCCTGGGCCTGCTCCGTGTCCTGGGCCTGGGCCTGCTCTGTGTCCTGGGCCTGAGCCTGCTCTGTGTCCTGGGCCTGCTCTGTGTCCTGGGCCTGCTCCGTGTCCTGGGCATGGCGCTTGCATGCAGCGTGTGTGAGCAGGGAGGTCAGCAGTTAGATGTTTAATGGATGAGAGAGGCTATACCTCCTCTAGGTCCATAGACTCATTTCCACTGAAGCATCTCTCCTCTCCTCCTCTCGTCCCGGTATAAGAGCTGTTCTCCTCTCGCTCTCTGGCTTCTTCCCTCTGACTGACACACCGCTAGCTTTCCCACCAGGTCATCTCAGTACAAATGCCAACAAGCCGGCCTTCAACATCTGAACTCTATGAACGGGCCGATTTGTCCCCCTTTTAATGGCCTACAGAAACATTTGTTTCCTCTTACATTTCTCTGCTTGGAAGAGCGGTTTCAGATTTAAGGCTGTGCTGGGCGGCGGGCCAGAAACATAACTGCTTTCAAGTTGTGATTATTTTCACAGGGGAAGACCTCATTCATCAATGTATAGACTAAATTATGGAGGAGTAGGAGAGGGGGTGAAAGAGAAGGAGAGGGGGTGAAGGAGAGGGGGTGAAGGAGCGGGCGAGAGGGGGTGGAGGAGAAGGAGAGAGGGGGGTGGAGGAGAAGGAGAGAGGGGGTGGAGGAGAAAGAGAGAGGGGGTGGAGGAGAAGGAGAGAGGGGGTGGAGGAGGTGAGAGGGGGTGGAGGAGAAGGAGAGAGGGGGTGGAGGGAGGAGGAGAGAGGGGGTGGGGAGGTAGGAGGGGGTGGAGGAGGTGAGAGGGGGTGGAGGAGAAGGAGAGAGGGGTTGGAGGAGCAGGACAGAGGGGGGGAGGAGAAGGGGGGGGGGTAGGAGAAGGCGAGAGGGGTTGGAGGAGCAGGACAGAGGGGGGGGTGGAGGAGAAGTAGAGAGAGGGTGGAGGAGAAGGAGAGGGGGGGAGGAGAAGGAGAGGGGGGGGGAGGAGAGGAGAGGGGGGGGAGGAGAAGGAGAGAGGGGGGGGAGGGGGAAGGGTGAGAGGGGGTGGAGGAGAAGGAGAGAGGGGGGAGGAGAAGGAGGAGGAGAGAGAGGGGGTGGAGGAGGGAGAGGGGTGAGAGGAGGGTGAGGAGGGGGGAGGAGAAGGAGAGATGAGGGTTTGGAGGAGGAGGAGTGGGTGGAGGAGAAGGAGAGAGGGGGGTGGAGGAGACAGGAGAGAGGGGGGGGGGGGGAGGACAGCAGGAGAGAGGGGGGAGGAGCAGGAGAGAGGGGGTGGTAGAGAAGGAGAGGGGTGTAGACAAGGGGAGGGGGGTGGAGGAGAAGGACGAGAGGGGGTGGGGTGGAGGAGAAGGAGAGAGGGGGGGGGGAGAGGAGAAGGAGATAGGGGGTGGAGGAGGAGGAGAGAGGGGGTGGAGGAGCAGGAGAGAGGGGGTGGAGGAGAAGGAGAGAGGGGGTGGAGGGAGAGAAGGAGAGAGGGGGTGGAGGAGAAGGAGATAGGGGGGTGGAGGAGAAGGAGAAGGGGAGGGGGGTTGTAGGAGAAGGAGAGAGGGGGTGGAGGAGAAGGAGAGAGGGGGTGGAGGAGAAGGAGAGAGGGGGTGGAGGAGAAGGAGAGAGGGGGTGTAGGAGAAGGAGAGAGGGGGTGTAGGAGAAGGAGAGAAGGGGTGGAGGAGAAGGAGAGAAGGGGTGGAGGAGAAGGAGAGAGGGGGTGTAGGAGAAGGAGAGAAGGGGTGGAGGAGAAGGAGAGAGGGGTGGAGGAGAAGGAGGGGGTTGAGGAGAAGGACAGGGGTCTGGAGGAGAAGGAGAGGGGGCTGGAGGAGAAGGAGAGAGGGGGTTTGTTCTGTTTGATGTGAAGCCATTTGAAGTTAATTGACCTCTTCACTGGAGGATGTTTGATCTGAAGCCATGGGAAGTTAAAACCTCTTCTGGAAATATCTCAATTTCCGCCTAAAATGACATATCCAAATCTAACTGCCTGTAGCTCAGGACCTGAAGCAAGGACATGCATATTCTTGATACTATTTGAAAGGAAACACTTTGAAGTTTGTGGAGATGTGAAATTAATGTAATGTAGTTACTTACTGTGATGTAGTTACTTACTGATCTGAAAGTGGATATTTTCCTTATTCCGCGCTGGAATCTAAACTGTGGTCACTCAGAGTCCTCATCCATTCGTTCTGTGTCACTCTCCCGGTCAATTTCTGCAATAATTGGACTTCGATTTAGCTTTTCCACTCTTGGTAGCCAAGTTTTACTTTTTCTGTTTTTAGAAAAATGTACAGAAGAGAACGAATCGCTGTGTAACGTAAACTTCCGTTCGTCCTGTTTTCTTTCCCCTTGAGAATTAATACGGTTACGCACAGCTCTAGCCTGATGGCTGTTTGTCGTACAAAGGGTGTTCACATACTACTGTAAAGCCCAGCTCATTGGCTATCTAGCTAGCTATGTTTTATAAGGATAAGTGGTCATTGGTCCAAGACACTGTCAATCAAGTGAACACCGCTCGTCTCATTGGTGCGTAATGATGGCTGACCTTCATGGGCTAATTGACGTGCTGTGTAGCCAATAGGTAATGTAGAATGATGAAACATGTTTGGTTGCCTTCTAGAGTGTCTGAGGATTGCACGGAAACCAAATTTGACCGGGTTGAGGATTAGATTTCATAAATTGTTTTGTTGTTGAAAGAGTCGGAATTCATGCAAAACGCTGTACACAACATGCAAACAAAACTACGCTACATTTTATCTCTGGGACCCTCAGGATGACAAATCAGAGCAAGATTACTGAATGTAAGTACATTATTTACTGTTAGAGGTGAATGTATCAAACCAGTTGCCTTGATAAAAGTGTTTTGTTGTTGTGTACTATCCTCAAACAATAGCATGGTATCTTTTCGCTGTAATAGCTACTGTAAATTGAACACTGCAGTTAGATTAACAATCATTTAAGCTTTCTGACTATATAAAACATGTCTATGTCCCAGAAAATTGGCTGTTGTTCACAACGCCATTCTAGTCAAATATCGCATATTGAGCAACAACTGTCCCGATTTCGGGACACTGATCCAGCAGAGGTTTTAACTCACCTCCTCACTGGAGGATGTTTGCTCTGAAGCAATGGGAAGTTAATCTCTAAAAGTCTAAGCCGTTGGGGGGGCAAAAAAGACAGTCAAAAAATAAATCAAAAGGAATAATGTTTTGAAGTGTCTGTCCTATATCTAGGAGATGTAAGAAAGATCAGGAAATATATATTTTTTGGGACACATATTTAACCCCTTATTTTTGTTGGCACAAAACTACCTCCGTACTTTGATTATTTTTTTTATTGATTACCTTCAGACGAGTCCCATGACACGTGTGTGGGTCATAGAGCAAAACAGAGAACACCATTGTGTGCGTGAGAGTCTCATCTTTCCATAGCGTGGTCATACCATTCAGACACTACAGACGTTTTTGTAAGAAGACCGATTTTTACCCCCCAAAAAAGGGGTTGAATATGGTAAAAACTTGTTAAAAAATATATAATTTCCTGATCTTTCAGATATAGGACAAACACTTCAAAAAAACTTTATTTTTGGACTGTCTGTTTTTCCATGTATGAATCTGTTATTCAATGCGTTTCTATCGGCTAACAGCAGTAAGGGCAAATGTAATGTTTAATCAAATATTTTTAAAGATATTTTTTTTAGATACCTAAAGGGGTCCTAAAATTGAAAATCAAATAGCTAAATGATTCTTGGTAAGACTTGTTGACCGTCAGATAAGCTTGTTGACCAATCAGGAACTGATTATGACTGCACGTCACATAATAATTTAACACATTCATAAATGTTTTTACGTGGTTAATATAATTGATTACTCTTATCACTCGTATTTCATATGTCACATCGATTCGCAGACACTTATGCTTTGAAGCTGGTAAAGTCGTCTCGCGCAGCTACTGCTGGTCAGAAACACACTTCCCCAAGTTCTGGGACAGTGCTAGTCAGAAACACACTTCCCCAAGCTCTGGGACAGTGCTAGTCAGAAACACACTTCCCCAAGCTCTGGGACTGTGCTGGTCAGAAACACACTTCCCCAAGCTCTGGGACAGTGCTAGTCAGAAACACACTTCCCCAAGCTCTGGGACAGTGCTAGTCAGAAACACACTTCCCCAAGCTCTGGGGCAGTGCTGGTCAGAATCAAAGCTAGCTAGCTGTTGGATACAAACAATGTTCTCCCCCCAAAACATAGCGAAATGACATCATCTGTTTCAGTAGCTATAGTTAGCTATCTAACTCTCTAGCTAGGTGTCATCTAAAATACCCCTAATTTATAAAACAGTTTTCGTATTTGGTGGATTGTCGGACCCACTAGCCATGCTAATAACGTTAGCTTGGGGCAACAGGGCTAGGTAGCTTGCTAGCTTTGTATAGTTTGTTATCTAGCTAGCTAGCTAGTTATTTTCCTGAACTGAAGTTCGATTTCAATAGGAAAACAACAAGTGGCTTCGTAGCTAATACTTAGTCACATGAATTCCTAAATCATTGCTAAGAATATTGAAAATGATTGCAGTTTCTGGATATTGTTTTCAGGCTGGTTGCATTGGTGCTAGCTAGTATCAAGTTAAAGCTAGCTAGCTAGCTATCCTAGAAATTGGTAAAAACATCTATATCAAAGATATTTGTGAGTGACTTTGTCATACTGCAAACCAAAGTCAACATAGTAGGGAGACAGCCTACCTCCAGTTTACAAACTGTCGTCAATGTTGATGGTGCTTGGCTTGCGCATGCAAAATTCAGCTCACACAACATTCTAAAATATAATTTTGTTATTTGATGCGTCAAATTATAAGCTTATTTGACGTGTCAAATAGTGTTATTTGACGTATATTTTTTGACACACAAAGACCCAAACGGCGTTCCATAGTTATAGTTTGTATCTCTATCTACAGAATTAAATTAAACTCAAAAGTATTACATTGTATCTCTGTGGTTCTAACTATCCATTGTGAGACATTCTAGAACAGACAAGATACAGTTCATAAGTACTGGTGTTCAAATCATAGTGGATGGGAAATGTAGCCTGGTCCAAGTAGGCAAGCCAGCACAAACAGATTTGGGACCAGGCTAGGAAGAACACACCTGTCCTGTCGCCCTCGATCACAACAACGCTCAAAACCACATCAGACTCTCTTCCTGACTCTCACATTTGGTTCTCTTCCTGGTTCTCTTCCTGGTTCACTTCCTGGTTCTCTTCCTGGTTCTCTTCCTGGTTCACTTCCTTCTCAAAGCGTCTCCTTGGGAATAGACCATAGGTATTTCTCCTCACCCCTGTCCTGTCCTCCTCTTCTCCTCCCGTCTGTCGATCTCTCATTACCCTTTCTTTCGTTCATGCTGTTATTGTTTGGTGTTTGTTTTTTTTATGTCGACCCACAACTGAAGGGTTCTGTTGCATGCTATTTACTGTCTTTATCCCCAAACTATGTGACTTGTCTATTGGATGTGTGTCTTTAAAAATCAATGTTGTTCTTTTAATCTTCATGAACAAACACTGTCTTCTCTCAATAGCATTTTAGATGCACATGTAGGTTACATATCCCAGACAGAGATAATGTTTAGAATAGACAGAAGCTTATTCACATTATCATAGTGATAAACAATGTCCCTACACATTGAAACTACCACTTGATCGGCCGATAGCAATAGATTGTAGCTATTCTTGAGAATACCTTTAAATAGTTACATTCCTGCTACAGTAGCCAAAACCTGTATTTGTCTAGTAAAGTTAACACCCATTTTCTGGTATTTGTAACACAACTATCAACAGGACCATTCAGAAAACCACCCATCCTGATTTGCTTTCAGTGTGCAGCATACTCCAACACTAGAGTAGGTTTTATAATCTGTTAGTTAGTAGTATTCATCGAAGACAGACAGACAGACAGACAGAGAGACAGACAGACAGACAGAGAGACAGACAGACAGACAGACAGACCAACCAGAGACCACTATGTTAGTAGTAGTCATCAGAGACAGACAGACAGACAGACAGACAGACAGACAGACAGACAGACAGACAGACAGACAGACAGACAGACAGACAGACAGACAGACAGACAGACAGACAGACAGACAGACAGACAGACAGACAGACAGACAGACAGGCCAGTGACCACTGTCTCAGAGTTCAGACCAGGGTCGAGGAGCTCTCTGCTCAGTCGTTCTCTCTGCATGGTTAACTCCTCTCCTCCCTCCATCAGGACATTCTATCGCTTCGAGGCTGCCTGGGACAGTGCCATGCACAACTCCCTCCTCCTGAACCGTGTCACTCCCTACGGAGAGAAAATCTACATGACCTTGTCGGCCTACCTAGAGGTAACATATGATATAGTTATATACAGTATATAGTATATCATTGTATATAGTGTTATATAAATGACCTTGTTGGCCTACCTAGAGGTAGCATATTATATAGTTTTATATATCCTGGACTTCCTGACGGGCCACCCCCAGGAGGTAAGGGTAGGTAACAACACATTCGCCACGCTGATCCTCAACACGGGGGCCCCTCAGTGATGCGTGCTCAGTCCCCTCCTGTACTCCCTGTTCACTCATGACTGCATGGCCAAGCACGACTCCAACACCATCATTAAGTTTGCCAATGACACAACAGTGGTAGGCCTGATCACCGACAACGACGAGACAGCCTATAGGGAGGAGGTCAGAGACCTGGCCGTGTGGTGCCAGGACAACAACCTCTCTCTCAACGTGATCAAGACAAAGGAGATGATTGTGGACTACAGGAAAAAGAAGAGGACCGAGCACGCCCCCATTCTCATCGACGGGGCTGTAGTGGAACAGGTTGAGAGCTTCAAGTTCCTTGGTGTCCACATCACCAACAAACTATCATGGTCCAAACACACCAAGACAGTTGTGAAGAGGGCACGACAAAACCTATTCCCCCTAAGGAGACTGAAAAGATTTGGCATGGGTCCTCAGATCCTCAAAAGGTTCTACAGCTGCACCATCGAGAGCATCCTGACTGGTTGCATCACTAACTGGTATGGCAGCAGCTCAGCCTCCGACCGCAAGGCACTACAGAGGGTAGTGCGTACGGCCCAGTACATCACTGGGGCCAAGCTTCCCGCAATCCAGGACCTCTATACCAGGCGGGGTCAGAGGAAGGCCCTAAAAATTGTCAAAGACTCCAGCCACCCTAGTCATAGACTGTTCTCTCTGCTACCGCACGGCAAGCGGTACCGGAGCACCAAGTCTAGGTCCAAGAGGCTTCTTAACAGCTTCTACCCCCAAGCCATAAGACTCCTGAACATCTAATCAAATGGCTACTCAGACTATTTGTATTGCCCCCCCCCCCCCCCCCCCCCTTTTACGCTGCAGCTACTCTCTGTTTATTATCTATGCATAGTCACTTTAATAACTCTACCTATATGTACATATTACCACAATTACCTCGACTAACCGGTGCCCCCGCACATTGACTTGGTACCGGTACCCCCTGTATATAGCCTCGCTATTGTTATTTTTACTGCTGCTCTTTAATTATTTTTCACTTTTATTTCGTATTATTTTATATATTTTTATATATTTTTTTGCATTCTTTCATAAAACTGCATTGTTGGTTAAGGGCTTGTAAGTAAGCACCCTAGTCATAGACTGTTCTCTCTGCTACCGCACGGCAAGCGATACCGGAGCGCCAAGTCTAGGTCCAAAAGGCTCCTTAACCGCTTCTACCACCAAGCCATAAGACTCCTGAACAGCTAATCATGGCTACCCAGACTATTTGCATTGTCCATTTTTTACTAAATACTTATTTTTCTTAAAACTGCATAGTTGGTTAAGGGCTTGTAAGTAAGCATTTCACTGTAAGGTCTACACCTGTTGTATTCGGCGCATGTGGCAAATAAAATTAGATTTGATTTGACTTAATGTATCAGTGATGATCCCTGCTCTTAGACCTAACATACAGTACTGTATCCAAAATGACCCCTACTGTATTCAACTGCCTGTATCTGATGTTATGATCTAAATTAGCTTTTGATCCTTTTCCTTTCTGTAGATGGAGAACTGCACTCAGCCCACAGTCATAACCAAAGATTTCTGCATGGTGTTCTGCTCTCGAGACGCTAAACTCCCGACCTCCCGATCCATCCGAAACCTGTTTGGCACCGGAAGCCTGAGGACAGCAGAGGGGTGAATTAAACATCTATTATTATTATTAGCAGAAACAATATTTTCTTCTTTTGCATTCCTGAATGATGATTATTAAATCAATTACCTTGAAATAAACCATAAAATCAAGTCTGTTACTGTTTATCTCACCACAGTAACGCCACAGTCCTTTGTGCGTGGTTGCATTCCTGAAAGATGGTGGTTAAATCAATGACCATGAAATGAACCCAGAGTTGTGTCTGTCTGCTGTTTCTTTCTCTGTCCAGTAACCGGGTGACAGGTGTGTACGAGGTCAGCTTGTGTCACCTGGCGGATCATGGGAGCCCAGGTGAGACACTTTCTCCTTTGAGCTTCCCCTTTGTCTGTGTTTCTACAACTCTTTCTCAATTCATCTTCTTGCCTCTTTCTCAAAATGCATTGGAGGAGAAGGTCCGAAGGGGAGAGGGACTGTAGTGTATTAAGATTATGACTTTGTTAATGGTTTTAAGTGGAACCTGAGAGGATGTTTATTTTAGTGTCAAGAGGGAATTGTTTTAGTGTGACGCCACATACAACAGACAGGAAGTGTGTGTTGTAGACAGGGGATTGGACAGTAGAGGGAGCCACCCATATCTTGGGAAGATTATATATACTGGGTAAAAACGAAGAAGAGGTTAGAGCGGCCATTGCAATCTGGGACGCCGCTCTCCGGGTGGTCATGACACCTGTAAAACTTATGCTGGAATCTTGTGATATGAATAAAACTTATGATCAAGGGTTCAGTATGAGCGGACTCCTTTGTTTATCAGCAATGACTAGCAACTTTGACTCGATACTACAGGACCTTGGACCTTTTTCTCCAAAACGGTTTAAAAGGAGACAAGATGCAAAGAATCCAAACAAAACTGAGACAGATAAAGCGTATTTCTGCCTGACCCCTGACCTCTTTCACCACCCCGCAGGAATGCAGAGGAGACGTCGGCGGGTGCTGGACACCTCGGTGGCGTACGTCCGCGGGGAGGAGAACCTGGCTGGGTGGAGACCTCGCAGTGACAGCCTCATCCTGGACCACCAGTGGGAACTGGAGAAACTCAGCCTCCTACAGGAGGTGTGTTGTACTACCCCCTACACATTTACGGCATTTAGCAGACGCTCTTATCCTACACCTACCACCTATTGCCATACACCTATTACCCTACCACCTACAACAGATAATTAGGAAACGGAGGACCGAAAACCCGAAAAAAGATGCAGAACGAAAAAGAAAAAGCACAACAACGAAACGAGGAGAAAAGGAACAAAAAAAAAAAGAAAAAAACAGAAAAAAAAAGAAAAAGAAAAAAAAAAAACAGAGAAAAGAAAAAAAAGAAAAAGAAAAAGAAAGAAAAAAAAAAGGACAAAACAAAAAAGAGAAAAAAAAAAAGAAAAAGAAAAAAAAAAAAGAACCAAAAACAAAAAGAAAGGGAAAAAAAAAAAAAAGGAAAAAGAAACCCCCCAAAAAAAAAAAACCCAACCAAAAAAAAAGGACCCAAAGAAAAAACCTAACCCAAAAAAACCAAAACCCAGAAAAAAAAAGAAAAAAAAACCCCAAAAAAGAAGAAAAAAACCCAAAAAACCCCAAAAAGAAAAACCCCAAAAACCCAAAAAAAGGGAAAAAAAAAAGAAAAAAAAAGAAAAAAAAAAAGAAAAAAAGAGAAAAGAAAAAAGAAAAAGAAAAGCAAGAGAAAAAAAAAGAAAATAAAAAACCCAAAACGAAAAAAAAAAGAAAACCCCAAAAAGGGGAAAAAAAAAAGAAAAGAAAAACCCGAAAAAAGAAAAAGAAAAAAAAAAAAGAACCGAAAAATAAAAAAAAGAAAAAAGAAAAAAGGAGAACCCCAAAAAAAAAAAAACTAAAAAAACAAAAAAAAGAGAAAAGAAAAGAAACCAAAAAGACCCAAACCCAAACAAAAAACAAAAAACAAAAAAAAAGAAAAGACCCAAAAAAAAAACCCAAACCAAACCCCAACACAAACCCGAGAACCAAAACAAAAACAAAACCCAAAAACCCCAACCCAAAAAAAAAAAACCCCAAACCAAAAAAAAAACCTATACCCCCTAAACAATTTCCCAATAACCCCCAAACCCATACCCTAACCCTATACCCTAACCTATACCCTAACCTAACCCTTACAAACCCCATACCCCCCTATAAACCCCAACCCTACACCCCCAAAACCCAACTTAACCCCAAAACCAACCTTACCCCCAAACCCCATCCTAACCCCAAAACCAACCCCTTACCTACCCCTATTCCCCCTACACCTACCTATACCCTACAACTAGACTACAACTTGACCCTACACCCTACTACCCCTACACTCTACTACATCTATACCCTACACTCTACTACATCTATACCCTACACCTAGAGACATCAAGATGATAAGACTGGGTGGAACTACATCTAGGGCCAGATTTCTAGACACAGGGTGGAATAGGGTAAGGTATAGGGTCTAGGGTATAGGGTAATCTGATTTCTAGACACAGATCAAACCTAGTCCTAGACTAAAAAGCATGTTCAGTGGAGCGTTCATCATGTGGTAAAAACTGGCCCCCAGAGTGTAGACGACAGAGTGTAGTTTAATAAACAAGTGAATGGTTGAAGGCTGCTTCTTAACCGTGTACTGTATGTGTATATCCATGTACTGTTGTGGTGTATGTTCATCCGGTTTGATGTGTTCTAGGTGAAAACGTGACACTACTTGCTCCTGAGTGTTAGGGTCAATTAGTTCGTTAGATATTTAGTTAGTTAGTAGTTATAGTTAGTTATGGTGTTTATCTGTTTCATTCAGGTGGTGAAAACAGACACTACTTGCTCCTGAGGGTTAGGGTTAGTTATTAGTTAGTTAGTTAGTTAGTTAGTTAGTTAGTTAGTTAGATAGATAGATAGATAGATAGATAGATTAGATAGATAGAAGATAGATAGATAGATATAGATAGTAGATAGATAGGGATAGGTAGTAGTAGTTAGTAGTCTGGTTTTTTTCGTTCAGGTGGAGAGGAGAAACCGAGGACACCTACCTACTCCTGAGGGAGAAGCTAGAGTCCACCCTGCTGCTGGGTCAGGAAGGGTTGCTGTCCTGTGTGTCTGCGGAGCAGAGTGAGTCCCCTCAGCCTTCCGAGGGCCACGCCCAGGACCTCAGCCTCAGCCACACAGCTGACGCCCCCAATGAGAGGCAGAGGGAGCTAGCCGCTAAGGTCAGTGTCTCTTCTTTAAAAAAAAAAAAACTAGTCGAATTTAGTTGTAACCTTGTTGCTTAAATTTTTCCCATTCTTCCTTGCGTGCATACCCGGGGGAAGATGTTTTGACTTTCATTGCATGCATGTGGTCCTCTGTAGCTCAGCTGGTAGAGCACGGCGCTTGTAACGCCAAGGTAGTGGGTTCGAACCCCGGGACCACCCATACACAAAAAAATATGTATGCACGCATGACTGTAAGTCGCTTTTGGATAAAAGCGTCTGCTAAATGGCATATTATTATTCATGTATAATTGCGTTTGCGTGGTGGCATACAGTTGAGCAGATACATTTGTTGGATTTCTACACGTGTGGATTATTTTGTTGTTGCATGGTCTGGAAAAAATATAGCTTTTAATAAACACATTTCATGCAATTATACATCATTTACATGATAAAAGAAATTAGCAGAGTATTTTTCAATACCACACAAATGGCCAAAATGCAGGCTACTGTGAAACTTGATATTCAGGTAGGATGCAAGTTTGTAACTTTTTTTTCTTTCTTTTTTTCGTATTTATAATAATTAGTTTTATCATTATTATTCTTGTATATCATTGTTATTATTGTAGGCCTATTTAATAATCTAAACCAGTTCTTTAAATATGCTAAACGTGTTTTGTTTCATTCTGTTGAGACATTTTCGTTGGCTAAATTAAGTTCGATCTGTCTTTTTAATTGCGTGCTCCGTATTTAGTTTAAGATAGGTTATAAGTATCCTAGGCCTTCTGTAAAATAAATGTAATTAGCCTATTGCTGTCATTTGTTGCATACGTTAGGCACTACCCTTTCTTGGTAATTGCTGCGATCTAGCCTGTTCAAAACTTTTGTGAAGGTTTAAACCGGTTCTCAAGTGTTTTTTTTATATATTCTGTTGAGCCATTGTCTTTGGCCAAAAATACTGTAATGCTGTGTTTGCCGCGATATAACATCCTGCTGGTATTTTCCCCTGTAAACAATGACTTGACTTACTTTAGATATGACCTTAATAAAGTTAAGCAACTTTTATGAAGGTTTGGTGAGGTGTTACTATTATTAGGGTTAGCTACTGCAGGCCAATGAAAGCGGTACGCACCGGCGCTCCAACTCACTCCCACAGTTGGACTTGAGGTGAGGAAGACTGTTTCAGGCCTACCGGAGTCACTCCTTTAATCTAACAATATAATGCTTATCTTTATTTTTTAAAAACGTTCTGATAGAAAAATAGAGAATTAGGCTCCTTCTTTACTCATGGGTGGATTGGGCCGTCTGGCAATTCTGCCAAATGCCAGAGGGGCCGGACCATCTTTTATTAGGGTGGGCTGGCCGAACCAGTCAAAAGTTTGGACACACCTACTAATTCCAGGGTTTTTCTTTATTTTTACTATTTTCTACATTGTAGAATAATAGGGAAGACAGGTGTGTCCAATCTTTTTACTGGTACTGTATATATATATATATATATTATATATTAATATATATATATAAATATAAATAAATATTTATATATACATTAAATCATACCACACACACATACAGGCTACAGAATAAACAGTGACACTGACTCACCCAATGATGAAAATGTGGATGAAGATGAAGCATGGGTGATGTGGATGAAGATGAGGCATGGGTGATGTGGATGAAGATGAAGCATGGGTGATGTGGATGAAGATGAGGCATGGGTGATGTGGATGCAGATGAAGCATGGGTGATGTGGATGAAAATGAAGCATGGGTGATGTGGATGAAGATGAGGCATGGGTGATGTGGATGCAGATGAAGCATGGTGATGTGGATGAAGATGAAGCATGGGTGATGTGGATGATGTTAAAGCATGGGTGATGTGGATGAAGATGAGGCATTGGTGATGTGGATGCAGATGAGGCATGGGTGATGTGGATGAAGTTAAAGCATGGGTGATGTGGATGAAAATGAAGCATGGGTGATGTGGATGAAGATGAAGCATGGGTGATGTGGATGAAGATGAAGCATGGGTGATGTGGATGATGTTAAAGCATGGGTGATGTGGATGAAGATGAGGCATGGGTGATGTGGATGCAGATGAGGCATGGGTGATGTGGATGAAGTTAAAGCATGGGTGATGTGGATGAAAATGAAGCATGGGTGATGTGGATGCAGATGAAGCATGGGTGATGTGGATGAAGATGAAGCATGGGTGATGTGGATGATGTTAAAGCATGGGTGATGTGGATGAAGATTAGGCATGGGTGATGTGGATGCAGATGAGGCATGGGTGATGTGGATGAAGTTAAAGCATGGGTGATGTGGATGAAAATGAAGCATGGGTGATGTGGATGAAGTTGAAGCAAGGGTGATGTGGATGAAGATGAAGCATGGGTGATGTGGATGAAGCATGTGTGATGTGGATGAAGTTAAAGCATGGGTGATGTAGATGAAGATGAGGCATGGGTGATGTGGATGCAGATGAAGCATGGGTGATGTGGATGAAGATGAAGCATGGGTGATGTGGATGAAGATGAAGCATGGTTGATGTGGATGAAGATGAGGCATGGGTGATGTGGATGCAGATGAAGCATGGGTGATGTGGATGAAGATGAAGCATGGGTGATGTGGGTGATGTTAAAGCATGGGTGATGTGGATGAAGATGAGGCATGGGTGATGTGGATGCAGATGAGGCATGGGTGATGTGGATGAAGATGAAGCATGGGTGATGTAGATGAAGATGAAGCATGGGTGATGTGGATGAAGATGAAGCATGGGTGATGTGGATGAAGATGAAGCATGGGTGATGTGGATGAAGTTGAAGCAAGGGTGATGTGGATGAAGATGAAGCATGGGTGATGTGGAGGAAAATGAAGCATGGGTTATGTGGATGAAGCATGGGTGATGTGGATGAAGTTAAAGCATGGGTGATGTGGATGAAGATGAGGCATGGGTGATGTGGATGCAGATGAAGCATGGGTGATGTGGAGGAAGATGAAGCAAGGGTGATGTGGATGAAGATTAAGCATGGGTGATGTGGATGAAATTAAAGCATGGTGATGTGGATGAAGATGGGTGATGTGGATGAAGTTAAAGCATGGGTGATGTGGATGAAGATGAAGCATGGGTGATGTCGATGAAGATGAAGCATGTGTGATGTGGAGGAAAATGAAGCATGGGTGATGTGGATGAAGTTAAAGCATTGGTGATGTGGATGAAGATGAAGCATGGGTGATGTCGATGAAGATGAAGCATGTGTAATGTGGAGGGAAATGAAGCATGGGTGATGTGGATGAAGTTAAAGCATGGGTGATGTGGATGAAGTTAAAGCATGGGTGATGTGGATGAAGTTAAAGCATGGGTGATGTGGATGAAGTTAAAGCATGGGTGATGTGGATGAAGATGAAGCATGGGTGATGTGGAGGAAAATTAAGCATGGGTGATGTGGATGAAGATGAAGCATGGGTGATGTGGATGAAGATGAGGCATGGGTGATGTGGATGCAGATGAAGCATGGGTGATGTGGACGAAGATGAAGCATGGGTGATGTGGATGAAGCTGAAGCATGGGTGATGTGGATGAAGATAAAGCATGGGTGATGTGGATGAAGATGAAGCATGGGTGATGTGGATGAAGTTAAAGCATGGGTGATATGGATGAAGTTGAGGCATGGGTAATGTGGATGCAGATGAAGCATGGGTGATGTGGATGAAGATGAAGCATGGGTGATGTGGATGATGATGAAGCATGGGTGATGTGGATGAAGTTAAAGATGGGTGATGTGGATGAAGTTAAAGCATGGGTGATGTGGATGATGATGAAGCATGGGTGATGTGGATTAAGATGAAGCATGGGTGATGTCGATGAAGATGAAGTTGGGTGATGTCGATGAAGATGAAGCATGGGTGATGTGGATGAAGATGAAGCATGGGTGATGTGGATGAAGATGAAGCATGGGTGATGTGGATGAAGATGAAGCATGGGTGATGTGCTCGTGCCATATCTCAAGATAAGTTACTTTGAAAAACAGTGCTGTTCGCTCACAATCGCTCATAAATTGTTGAGAAATAAATGGTTATCTTCTACAGACAAATTAGGCTTGTCTTTTCAGCAGTAGGCATTTGCTTTCCAAACGGTAGACCTACGTTTTTTCTCGTGATTTTATTTAGAAATGTGTGAAAGGCAAACTCACAGCCTCAACCAACCATAGAAATGTAATCCATAGATGGCAGTTCCCATTAAAGTCAGGACTGGCAGCCATTGCTAGTGTACCCATGAGTTTAACAGCCAAAGGACCAGGGTTAGAGGTTCCAAAACCCTTCTATGGATTATATCTATGGCCACAATGCAACAATCTGTTCTATATTTGGTGTGTGTGACTGCCCAAATTGTGGCCTTCCAGTCTGTAAAACCTACATAGACACGCTATTGATCCTTGGTAGCTAAATTGTGCTCTCTGGTGTAGTATTTTGAATTATTACTGTCTGTTCAGACAGGAGTAATATCATTTTGGGGTAGTTCAATTTATCAGCTGCAGCACCCCTACTTCCTGTGGCTCAGGAAATGGTTTCCTGTGTGAGTGACCCTTTTTAAACGTTATCTGTCTGCCAAGTTAAGCCTTCTCCTCAGGGAACCGTTCTGAGTTTTCTGTAAAGCCCATTGCTCTGAGACCTAAAGTGATAGAGGTTTGTCTCTCTGTCACTCACCAGTGCCTGCGGCTGCTCTCCCACTCCTTCAACAGAGAGTACAGCCACGTGTGCGTCAGCGCCAGTGAAGGCAAGGTGGGCTTCCTCCTGTGTCACTTCACTATGATGCTTTTCATGTCTGTATACTGTTTGAAGTACTTAGATATGAGTGGGGATATGACGTGTTCATTTTTCTCAGTGAACTTTTTCCAGACAAGTGTTTTGACATGCTGTATATGTGTGTGTGTGTGTGTGTTTGTGTGTGTACATGTGTGTGTTTGTGTGTGTGTTTGTGTGTATGTGTGTGCGTGTGTTTTGACATGCTGTTGTGGTGTGTGTTTCCAGCTGTCTGAAATGTCAGTGACTCTGCTGAGGGAGTCGACCTCTGCCACGACCCTCAACACCCTCACCCCCTCCTCGACGTGGCCCTCACTGGTGGAGGGATGCTACCCCAAGACTGAAGCGCTCAGGTCAGTAACAACACACTTCTGCTGCCATTACACACAACACCAACAGACTCAGGGCTGCTATGGCAACACTAATCTCTTGTGGATGGTTTCACGTAACATAGGATGGTTTTGGAATGCGAGGACTAACGAGGAACTTTGTTTTCCGGGGGCGCAGATTCTTTCAAAATCATGATTCTGCAGGGTTTTTTCGCGTTTCAGAAGGGGAGGGGATATTTGGCTCAAGCTTTATCTCCCCAGCACATAATACAGCATCTGACAAAATTATTAGATTTTAGTTCTGGGTTTCTGAGATTATGGCATGACTGAACTCAGATCAGACCTAAGATACCTCTGTCCTGCCACCACACGCAACACCTACAGACACCTACCAGAGGAGGCTGGTGAAGGGAGGACGGCTCATAATAATTAATGGATGGAATGGAATGGAGTAAATGAACTAGTATCAATCACATGGCAAACCAGGTGTTTGATGCCATTCCAATTATTCCGCTCCAGCCGTTGCCATGAGCCGGTCCTCCCAATTTAAACCGGCCATCACTGACACCTACTGTGTCAGCAGGTAGCTTAGTGGTTAAGAGCGTTGTGCCAGTAACAGAAAGGTCGCTGGTTCTAATCCCCGAGCCGACTAGGTGAAAAATCTGTCGATGTGCCCTTGAGCAAGGCACTTAACCCTACTAATTGCTCCTGTAAGTCGCTCGGGTTAAGAGCGTCTGCTAAATGACTAAAATGTAAAATGTACTGTGACCTGCTATGTATTGCACTCACAGTTGGAAGTGTACATGGTTGTCAGTATGCCTTCTAGCCACCACCTTCATTGTATGTCAGGCTGTCTATCCCATAGAGATAGCTAGAAGACTCATCTCTGTATCTGTGCCATTATTGGCATCTGTGACAGCATGAGCAGCGCCATTGAAGCAGCAGGGAAGGCCTGGTTGTAGCTAGATATGTTTGCGTCACAGTTTTCCTAACCTGCAACGTTAATTCTCCTAACCTCCTAACGTAGCAGGTTCTCCTAACCTGCTACGAAAAGTCACTTCTGCTATTCAAAACCGGCAGACCTGCCCTGAGAACAGTTTTGGTTTCCACTAATGCGATGTTCCGCCATTGAGGCCATCTCCATTTTAAAGTAGTATATTTTCGTATTATTTTGTGTAAAAAAAAAAAAGTGTAAAGCTAATATTGGTGATTTACTGCCACCTGTAGTGCTGGAGTCCTGAACCAAATCTTGTGTGCCATTAATTTATTGTGGCCAGTAGATGGCGGTGATATAGCTTAAAGGCGTTTACAAACCATACCACCTCATTTGAAGAAGACAATGCTCTGATCATTAGCTGATTGCTCCCAACCCCATATGAATCCCCACGCAGTTAACTTCTTTAAAATGGTGGAAGCCCTCAATGCCAATATCCATGCTAAAATGGGTTGTATCCAAGATGAGTGCTCTGACTAGCTCTATGGTCTATCCCCACATGGAAAACTTTTCTTCCTCCGTCTCTCCCCCAGAGCCTCCAAGCTTCTCTCCCGCTGTGCCAGCCCCAACCCTGACTGCTCACAGCGGGACGGAGAGGTACAGAAGTCCCCTGGTGGGGTCGCCGCCCCGGAGGTTAAACCCAGGGTGCGTCGCTTTGTACCAGACATCCAAGAGATCCGGGTCAGGTGAGGGGTTCCAGAGATTGGTTGATTTGATTTATTGATTGATTGATTGGTTGATTGATTTATGGTTTAGTAAATTTGGTGGAATTGACCTCATCATAGTGCTTTTCACACTACTCGGCCAAAACGCTCCAAACTCTACTGAGAATTTTTTATTTATTTTCTTTTTCTTTTATATTTTGTAGTCTATTTTATTATTTTTTTTATTTTTAATTTTTTTTTTTTGTTTGTTTTTAAAAAAAATTTTAGTCATTTAGCAGACGCTCTTATCCAGAGCGACTTACAGTTAGTGAATACATTTTTTTTTTTTATACTGGCCCCCCGTGGGAATCGAACCCACAACCCTGGCGTTGCAAACGCCATGCTCTATCAACTGAGCTACATCCCTGCCGGCCATTCCCTCCCCTACCCTGGACGACGCTGGGCCAATTGTGCGCCGCCCATGAGATGACCTGGTTACCTATCCACCATAGTTGCTGCTCGCGTCCTGAAAACAACAATGTGAAAAATTAAATATCAGATCCAGCAAAGTAGTTCGGGTCGGCATGATAGTGAAAAGTAAACAAGTGTAGTAATCTTGATCTTCCCACCAGCCCCATCGTGTCAAAGAAGGGCTACCTGCATTTCCTGGAGCCTAATACCAACGGCTGGGTGAAGCGATATGTGGTGGTGAGACGGCCGTACGTCTACATCTACAACACAGAGAGAGACAGCGTGGAGAGAGCCATCCTCAACCTATCCTCTGCCCATGTCGAGTATAGCGAGGACCAGCAGGCCATGCTTAAGGTTGGTACCCTTTTACCTGCTGATACACCTTTACACACCTTTACACACCTTTATCTGACACCCAAACCTAGCACATTTACACACCTTTACACACCTTTACACACCTTTACACACCTTTACACACCTTTATCTGACACCCAAACCTAGCACCTTTACACACCTTTACACACCTTAACCTGACACCCAAACCTGACACCTTTACACACTTTTACACCCTGTTTCCTGACACCTTTACTTAAAAGCTGTACACATCTTTACCCGACAACTTTACACACCTTCACCTGACACCTTTACACACCTTTACACACCTTTACACACCTTAACCTGACTCCTTTACACACCTTTACACACCTTAACCTGACTCCTTTACACACCTTTACACACCTTAACCTGACTCCTTTACACACCTTTAGCCGACACCTTTACACACCTTAACCTGACTCCTTTACACACCTTTACACACCTTAACCTGACTCCTTTACACACCTTTAGCCGACACCTTTACACACCTTAACCTGACTCCTTTACACACCTTTACACACCTTAACCTGACTCCTTTACACACCTTTACACACCTTAACCTGACTCCTTTACACACCTTTAGCCGACACCTTTACACACCTTAACCTGACTCCTTTACACACCTTTACACACCTTAACCTGACTCCTTTACACACCTTTACACACCTTAACCTGACTCCTTTTACCACACAATGTTTGAGGAGTGTCCTCCATCAACTGCTGTTTTCAGATCTCACCATAAGTTTTGGATGTGATTCAGATCTGGACTCTTAACTGGCCAATCCAGAACAGTCCAGCATCTCTTCTTGAACCATTCCTAGGTGTTTTTTTTTTTATGTGTGTTTGGAGTCGTTTTCCTGCTGGAAGACCCACAACTGCCAATGAAGACCCTGTTTTTGGACACTGGGTTAAACATTGGACTCCAAAACACCTGATAATGTGCAGATATTGTGACGCCTTGCGCATTTTTAAGGCCCCCAGTAGCAGAGGCAGCAAAGCCATGTTAGATTGTAGGTAGGGTGTTATTATCATTGAACGCTTCATTTGATTGTCTGTAAACACAGCGCTGATCTGTATTGCAAAGTGCTCCAATTTTTGTTTCGTTAGTCCACAAAACATTTCCCCAAGGATTTAGCCTCTGGTGCTGGGGGCCCTTGAACGTGTGCAAGACATCATGAAATCAGTAGATTATAAAGTTGTTTTAGAGTCCAATGTTTAACCCAGTGTCCAGAAACTGTGTGTCTGTTGAAGGTTGTGGATCTGCTAGCAGGACAAACAAACCTAAACACAACAATCAAAAGCACCCTGGAATGGTTCAAGAAGAAAGGCTGGACTGTTCTGGAGTGGCCAAATGAAGAGTTCAGATCTGAATCACAGCCATGAGATATGGCAAGAGCTGAAAACAGCCGTTGGTTGAGAGCATCCTTTAAACATTGAAGAATTGGAGCAATTTGCTGCTGAAAAGTGAGGCAATTTGCCAGTAGAAATGTGCAGCAAGCTCATTGATGGCTACAAGAAGAACTCATCTGCAGTTATCTTGGCCAAAGGCTGTGCAACCAAGTACTAGCTCCGGGTGCCAATCATTTGTTTTTATTTTCTAAATTAAAATTGTAAAATTAAATTTACAAAAATAAAATTGGTTCTGCAATGTTGAAAATCCAATAACAACGTGTGGAGAACAATTTTCTTTTTCAATTTCGACTTATTTGAAAAGAAATAGGGAATTATTTAAGAAAAGTGCAAGGGTGCCAATATATTTGGCCGCAACTATATGTACTGCATTTGAAAAGAGGATGGCATGTTTTTCCCCTCCTCTCTCCTCTTCCTACTTCCCCCCCCCAAACGTAAGCAGCTCTGGGCAGCTGGCTGGTTTTAACAGTACTGTACCTCTGCTTGTTTCCCCCAACTGGGCAGCTGGCTGGTTTTAACAGTACTGTACCTCTGCTTGTTTCCCCAACAGACCCCAAACACGTTTGCTGTGTGTACGGAGCACCGTGGCATACTGCTCCAAGCCAGCAACGACAAGGAGATGCACGACTGGCTCTATGCCTTTAACCCTCTCCTGGCTGGATCCATCAGGTAACACGGCTGATACACAAACGTTTTTTTTAGTTTTTCCTTAATAAAGAATAATAATAATGAATTGAATTTGTATAGCACCTTTTTAATATAGCGTCTTTCTACCAACGAAGGTACTCAAAGTGCTTTACATAGTACGAGGGAAACTCACCTCATCCACCACCTTCACTCTTACTAGCATTTGGTTTTTGCACATAGCCGCTATTTTGAAGAATGTCATCATTGCAATGATTGTGATCGTATGTGTTTAAAAAAAAAATCTACTTTAGTTTAATGCACTGATTGTAAGTTGCTCTGGATAAGAGTGTCTGCTAAATTAACAAAACGATGTCAAATGTAATTGTAAACTTTAAAATCCCAGTTGAATTATAACTTTAAAGGAGTACTCTTTTCAAATACTTGTTTCGATGTACCGCGTGTTGGCTTTCGCTAAGGACCGCCTAGTCTCGGAAGTACCAATCAAAAAACGTCTGTTGGAGACAGACAGACAGAGCGGCGAATGAGGTGAGACCCTAAGTTCCATAAAAGGAGCCACTCTCCCGCCCTCTGGTTATTCTCACTTCTCTTCCTCGCCAGAAGAGTGTCACTACTCTAGCTCTCCTCACATCGACTGGATACCTGTTGCCTGCTTACCTGCTCACAAGCGAACTGTGAAGGATATTGCTGCTGAGCGTAGGTCTTCAGACCCTGTTGAGAGGTTCAGTACTAACCAGAATATTTTTTTTTCCGAGTAGAAATTCCCTTTTCTACTTCTCAGTCTCCGTTGGTCCGTTCAACCTGACCTCTTTTATTGTTGGGTTTTCAGGCTGAGTTACTGGAGGAGGAGGGGGGGGGGAGCAACTGGACTCAGACACCCTAGACCCAGATGCTTGGGAGGAGATTGGACGGAGATCTGAACCTCCCTGCCTCCCGTAGTGCCATCCAAGGCTGTTGCCATACCATGAGCCAGAACGAGCACTTTGGCTGAGCTTATCCAGCTTAACAAACAAAAAAGAAAGTGGTCCTCCTCGACGCCCCAGTGACACCCAAGGAGTTGTTCGGGCCCACTGTCGCCGCCATGCGGAAGAAGTGTGAAATGCGCAAAAAAGGAAAGCGAAGCCTTTAACTTCTGCCTGCCCCGCAGACAAGGGCCCCGTGGCAGCCCGTTGGTTCCTGCATCTCGCCCCAGCGTCACAGCTTGGAGGGGGCAACAAGTTGGCCTTTGGGGACTGAGGTCCCCGGCGAAGCAGCAGTCTGCCAAGACTCAGGCCCCTGAACCAGGCCAAACCTGTAGGGAAGCAGTCTTTTACGCTGCAGCCGCGGCAAGGATCCGCCCTTCTATCCCTCCTATGGGGTGGTAAGAAAGGTTGGCCAACTTAGGGGGCGCAGCCATGGCGGCTGAGGAGGGTGGTGTGCAAGGCTTATGGCTCTCTGCCCTACCCCCTCTCTTCTGGTTTAACGGTTGCTACTCCTTCTCCTCTCTCAGGCTCTCCTCCCTTAGGCTCTCCTCCCTTAGGCTCTCCTCCCTTAGGCTCTCCTCTCTCAGGCTCTCCTCTCTCAGGCTCTCCTCCCTTAGGCTCTCCTCCCTTAGGCTCTCCTCCCTTAGGCTCTCCTTTCTCAGGCTCTCCTCCCTCAGGCTCTCCTCCCTTAGGCTCTCCTCCCTCAGGCTCTCCTCCCTCAGGCTCTCCTCCCTTAGGCTCTCCTTTCTCAGGCTCTCCTCCCTCAGGCTCTCCTCCCTTAGACTCTCCTCCCTCAGGCTCTCCTCCCTCAGGCTCTCCTCTCTCAGGCTCTCCTCCCTTAGGCTCTCCTTTCTCAGGCTCTCCTCCCTTAGGCTCTCTCTCCGGCGCCTTCTCAGGTTCTCAGCCAGGGCCAGAAGTCAGCAAGCACTCCCTCCGGTCTCACCGACATACACGGAGCAGGGTGGTAATCTGTCTTTTGCTGTGGCCTTGTTTTCCCGGTGCCTTTTTTGCCTCTGACTGCTATGGCGTGAGCTATCACAGTCAAGCTAGTTAGAGTATAAGCCGCTCCGGTTTCCCGCCAGAGCTGCTACTCTGAACCCTAACCACTCCGTCACTCATTCTATGGGAGGACAGGTTTCCAGGGTTCAGCCCTTTTTAGGATTCTGAGGGGCGTTTTTGACCTCCACTTGGCAAAGACGACTTGGCTCTGTTATGGAGATCAGTGAGTATAGTTATTCCTGGCTTTACTTTCTGGATCTCAGGGAAAAGGGGAGGGGGTGGTGCCCTCACAGGCGTCAGAGACCCAGACAGTTATCTCACAGGCGTCAGAGACCCAGACAGTTATCTCACAGGCGTCAGAGACCCAGACAGCTATCTCACAGGCGTCAGAGACCCAGACAGTTATCTCACAGGCTTCAGAGACCCAGACAGCTATCTCACAGGCGTCAGAGACCCAGACAGCTATCTCCCAAGTACACAAAGCCTCTGCATTTCCTCCGCCAGTTTTTTACTGCGATTGGTTCATGCAACCAGGCTACTGCCTGCTCTACCTCCCCATCTCACGGGAGATGACAGACCAGTGATGTAATGGTCTTATTGTCCAGGCTGCAGTTGCTTCCTTCTTCCTTCGACTATATTGCCGGATGTTTTTATGTCGTGGCGCTGGCTGCTCCGTTCTGAGAGAGCCCTCTTCCCGTATCTATCCACGCTGACTTACAGCACCCTGGTAGAAGTGACGATCCGATAGGGCTAGGGGAGGCCACACCCTATAACACGGTGACCATGCCATTTGGGGTGAAAGAGCTGACACACCCAGGAAAGGTGGGTGATGCCATATGCTTTCCCTCCTCATCTTTGAGCCCCTCGATGACCAGTGATTTTCTGGTCGGCAGTTACAACTCTGCTTACGACCAGTCCTGGCAGCTATCATCATGCAGGGTGTATACCCTAGTGAACAAAAGCAATTCTCCATCGTGACCCGGATGATTTAGCCTTCGGGGCATAGCCGGCGAGGAAAAATGAAAAAAATGGATGGAGAGGTTGATTTTTGTTGTGCTTTTTGCCACTTTCTCGGCCTGCCAAGGCCCCGACAGTGATACAGTTCATCCATAACTGTTGTGTCTACTCTAAGAGGGCCACGCCACTTATGCTCAGTCTCTAAGTTTTTAGCTCGACGTGGGATGCAACTATTGTGCTTATAATCCTTTCACAGCAGCTTTGGCCGCTTGAAAAGCGCAGAGACGTCATATTCCTCCTTCTTTCACTTTACTGCTACCCTTGGCGTAGACTGTGCTCTCCCAGCGTTTTTCAGGTTAGTTACCTAACCTCGTTGTTGTCCCGGGTCGACTCTTTCCAATTGTCACACCTTGAAGCCTTTGGCTTTTACCCTGTAGCTTTCCCTAGAAGGACACTCCCTGTCGTTGTCCAGTGTGTGCGGTTCGGATTGTAGGACAACTCCGGGGCAAGTGTGTCTTTTTGACTGTATCCTGACGATTCATGGGGACCATTGTATTTATCTTAGGAAGGGCCCTCTACTACACAGGAGTTGACCTCATGGGACATGTCTCATTATGCTGAGATTGGAGCCTTGTACTGGGCTGTCCCCCACATTCGGAAAGCGTTCAGACCCATTTACTTTTTCCACATTTTGTTACGTTACAGCCTTATTCTAAAATTGATTAAATTGTTTTTTCTCCTCATCAATCTACACACAATACCCCATAATGAGAAAGCAAAAACAGGTTTTTAGAAATGTTTGCACAATTATACATTAAAAAAAATGAAATAGCACATCTACATAAGTATTCAGACCCTTTACTCAGTACTATGTTGAAGCATCTTTGGCAGTGATTACAGCCTTGAGTCTTCTTGGGTATGATTCTACAAGCTTGGCACCCCTATATTTGGGGAGTTTCTCCTAGTCTTCTCTGCAGATCCTTTCAAGCTCTGTCAGGTTGGATGGGGAGCGTCGCTGCACAGCTATTTTCAGGTCTCTCTCTGTACTTTGCTCCGTTCATCTTTGCCTCGATCCTGACTAGTCTCCCAGTCCCTGCTGCTGACAAACATCCCCACAGCATGATTCTACCACCACCATGCTTCACCGTAACGATGGTGCCAGGTTTCCTCCAGACGTGATGCTTGGCATTCAGGCCAAAGAGTTCAATCTTGGTTTCATCAGACCAGAGAATCTTGTTTCTCATGGTCTGAGAGTCCTTTAGGTGCCTTTTGGCAAACTCCAAGCGGGCTGTCATGTGCCTTTTACTGAGGAGTGGCTTCCGTCTGGCCACACTACCATAAAGGCCTGATTGGTGGAGTGCTGCAGAGATGGTTGTTTTTCTGGAAGTTTCTCCCATCTCCACAGAGAAACTCTGGAACTCTGTCACAGTGACCATGGGGTTCTTGGTTACCTCCCTGACCAAGGCCCTTCTCCCCCCATTGCTCAGTTTGGCCGGGCGGCCAGGTCTAGGAAGAGTCTTGGTGGTTCCAAACGTCTTCCATTTAAGAATGATGGAGGCCCCTGTGTTCTTGGGGACCTTCAATGCTGCAGAAATGTTTTGGTACCCTTCCCCAGATCTGTGCCTCAACACAATCCTGTCTCGGAGCCCTACGGACAATTCCTTCGACATCATGGCTTGGTTTTTGCTCTGACATGCACTGTCAACTGTGGGACCTTATATAGACAGGTGTGTGCCTTTCCAAATCATGTCAAATCAATTGAATTTACCAAAGATGGACTCCAATCAAGTTGTAGAAACATCTCAAGGATGATCAATGGAAACAGGATGCACCTGAGCTCAATTTTGAGTCTCATAGCAAAGGGTCTTGAATGCTTACGTAAATAAGCTATTTCTGTTTTTTATTTGTCATACATTTGCAAACATTTCTAAAAACCAGTTTTCGCTTTGTCATTATGGGGTATTGTGTGTAGATTGATGAGGGATATTTTCTATTTAATCAATTTTAGAACAAGGCTGTAACGTAACAACATGTGGGAAAAGGGAAAGGGTCTGAATACTTTCCGAATGCACTGTAGTTATGAGGTTTTTCCTGAAGGGGCTGTCTCTGCACCTTCCTGCTGCACACTCCCTTCGTTTCAGGACCTCTGACGGTTGCTACGTTGGGACTTCCCTGGCTTCGGAGAGCATATGTCTTTGCGATAAGGAAGTTGGCCATATCCCCACTTGATACATATTAACAAGTATTTGAAAGAGAACTTGCGTAACCAGGTTCTCTGATTAATATGAATGAGATGTATCACCACATTCCCCTGCTCACGAGAGCTCGAGGAAGAGAAGCAGGCTTGAGAATAACCAGAGGGCGGGAGAGTGGCTCCTTTTAATGGAAGTGAGGGTCTCACCTCATTCGCCCCTCTATCTGTCTGTCTCCAACAGACGTTTGTTATTGGTACTTCCAAGAGTAGGCGGTTCTTAGCGAACCCCCGCACGCGATACATCTCACTGATATTATCAGAGAAACCGTGGTTACGCAAGTAACCTTACGTTTATCCACTGTATGTTATTATTCATATGTTGTGATGCCTGGTAGTCACAGTAAATGTGAACAAAACTGTATCGTTGGTATTTTGAATCAATATGTATTCTCTCCCCCTTGTTTCCACCAGATCAAAACTCTCCAGAAGGAGAGCTGGACAGATGAGGATGTGACACAAACAATCGAACGACACACGTCTTATAAAGAAGATTGAAAACATTAGAACACAAAGAGACTAACCTGTATATAGATCCCAGATCCCAGATCCCAGATCCCTTATTACTCCTTTACTCCTGCGCTGACCCCTGACCCCCTACATCCTACACTAGTAACTAAACTTGCTCCTCCTCCTTCTGCACACGCCCAGTTTATCACAAGCAGACCACCAGTGTATCCAAGGCCCTGAGGCCTCCAGCATCGTTGTACGTCTGTCAGGCCTGTACCACTGCCTGTCTGTGTGGCCTTTATCATCTGGTTAACCCCTCTCCAAGGCTGAGTGTTGCTGATGACCACCATACAGTACATCATAATGCTAGTCTATAAAATAGGGAACCGCTAACTAACTATCCCTTCGTCCCCTTAGTCAGCTCCGAGAGGTAAGGAGGAGGTTTTGGCCTGCGTTCCAAATGTCTGTCAGGCCTGTACCACTGCCTGTCTGTGTGGGCTTTATCATCTGGTTAACCCCTCTCCAAGGCCGAGTCCCAAATGGCACCCTATTCCCTATATAGTGCGCTAAGGGGTAGGTAGTTAGCAGTTCCCTATTTTACAGACTAGCATTATGATGTACTGTTTGGTAGTCATCAGCAACACGTTGAGCTTTATTAAATAACACATTTATTCCATCAGGAAAGAGAGAAAAAAATTAAAATCAGCAGTTGTTGACAGTAAATCGCTCTGTCTAAAGCTGTTCACATTACTACATTACTGCGCCTCAGCTTACCTTACAGGAGAAAACAGAGATGGAAGTATTACCATAGAAATAGGATCTAGATTCTATGAGTACTACTGACTCCAGATATGTGGTCTTGGTTATATTGCTGCTCTTAGTGTTGCTCTGTACAATGTTTAAAAAAACAGGTTAGAATTCAAAGTAAACACATTTTCGCCAAACTAGGGTTTCCTCAGTTCTGCTAAAATATAAGGCTGAAAAATTACAATTGACAGTTGTTGCGTGTAGTGTACCTCATCTGTCCCTTTTCCCTATCCATACCAGCTCAGCTCTGTTCAGCTCTGTTGGACAGGACATAGTTACTCTATCTGTCCCTTTTCCCTTTCCATACCAGCTCAGCTCTGTTCAGCTCTGTTGGACAGGACATAGTTACTCCATCTTATGAATCTTGACATAATGTAATCTCCCTGTTCCTCCTGATAAGTCCTTAGACGTCAACACACACAGGTTACACCCCAAAACGGCACCCTATTCCCTATATAGTGCACTACTTTAGACCAGGGTCCATAGGGCTCTCGTCAATAGTAGTGCACTATAAAGGGAACAGGGTGCCGTTTGGGATGCACCTACAGCCTGGCTACAAGACAGAAGGGTTGGCATTGATCAAGTGATCACATGTTCACACTGGTGTTCTGATAAAACAAGATGATGGTTTAGCTACGGTAACTATGAAGGTATCTACAGTAACTATGAAGGTATCTACAGTAGCTCTGAAGGTATCTACGGTAACTATGAAGGTATCTACAGTAACTATGAAGGTATCTACAGTAGCTATGAAGGTAACTACAGTAGCTCTGAAGGTATCTACAGTAACTATGAAGGTATCTACAGTAGCTCTGAAGGTATCTACAGTAGCTCTGAAGGTATCTACGGTAACTATGAAGGTATCTACAGTAGCTTTGAACGTATTTACAGTAACTATGAAGGTATCTACAGTAGCTCTGAAGGTAACTACAGTAGCTTTGAATGTATTTACAGTAACTATGAAGGTATCTACGGTAACTATGAAGGTATCTACAGTAGCTTTGAACGTATTTACAATACCTATGAAGGTATCTACAGTAACTATGAAGGTAACTACAGTAGCTCTGAAGGTAACTACAGTAACTATGAAGGTATCTACAGTAGCTTTGAACGTATTTACAATACCTATGAAGGTATCTACAGTAACTATGAAGGTATCTACAGTAACTAGAAGGCATCTACAGTAACTAGAAGGCATCTACAGTAGCTACATAAAATAACATTTTATGAAAATCCTCCCAAATGTAACCTTGATTAATCTCTAAAGTCTATTGATTTTTCTTTGTATTAATATGTGATATATTTAAATATTTAACAACATGATTATTTATTTATTTCTGCATGTATTTATTTACAAATACATTTATATTTCTAAACTAGTTACAGTGCAATTTTTGCACACAGCACTTTTTATTATGAGTTCCACTAACGTTTTTTGATAACACGACCTATGACCTCTGCCCCCTCTTACTGTGGTTAGTAGTGAATAGTGCTATCCCCCCAAAACAAATTGACACAGGGCCAGCTTCTATGTGCTATAGTATAGCGGCTATATATTACTTGAATTAAACCATCAACATCACATAGGTAGATTTTGAAGTGTTGCACCTGAACTTAATTGCAAACCCGATTTTACTCACGCCACAATATTTTATCAGCTTGGGGAGATTGTGAATGTAATGGAAATGAATTCTAATTCAAACCCAAGATGGGAAACGATCCCGATCCCTTACATTGTGAATAGAATAATGTCAATGAAAACAAGCTCCCTGTTTTGTAGCACATTGGGGGATGAGACAAGAAACTGGGTTTCTGAACAAGGATTTGTACATTGGATATGATGTAGTGCCTCTCTTTTCAAACAGTATGTCTGCAGTCACCGGTCGGTCGCTTTGGATCTACTTCTACCACATCTCTCATGGCTGCGGTCCCAAATGGTGCCCTGTTCCCTATGTAGTGCACTACTTTTGACCAGAGTCCTATGGGCCCTTGTTTAAAGTAGTACACTACATAGGGAATAGGGTTCTATTTGGGACTCGAGCATCATCACGTGGCTGTTTTTTTTTCTTCTTCTAGCTAATCATAATCTGTTTATGTACACAGCAGGCTAATATACAGAGAGCTGCAAAAGTATTGGTACAAGTGACCATTTTTGTTGTTGTTGTGGTTTTGGCTCTGTACTCCAGCACTTTGGATTTGAAATGATAAGTGAATTTGTCCCAATACTTTTGGTCCCCTAAAATGGGGCGACTATGTACAAAAAATGCTGTAATTTCTAAACGGTTCACCCGATATGGATGAAAATACCCTCAAATTAAAGCTGACAGTCTGCACTTTAACCTCATAGTCATTGTATCATTTCAAATCCGAAGTGCTGGAGTACAGAGCCAGAACAACAAAACAATTGTCACAGATTGACATGAGTGTATGCACTTGACATGAATTGTTTCATGCAGTTAAAGACAGTGAATATGAGTTGTCATATACCGTATGGCATTTTATAAACATATTATCGAGTGATAGTATAAGATGATCCATTTCTACAGAAATCTACTACTGATATTTAATTGTAGACATTTTCTGTATAATAACCAGATCGAATCCAGCAAATTACATGGAGCTCACATCCTCCTTAATCGCTTCTTTTTAGTTCATCTCATGTGAAGCTTAATATTTTAGTCTTTAGTCCCTTTGTTTTCCGTTCAACAGCACTTACTGTGTACATGTGGATGTATACATCAGTATTGCAGCTCCTGTATGTGAATGAATCGTGATGAATATAGTACATTATGGGCTGTTTGTTTTGTAGTGAGCATACGTTAGTCATCGTTGCGGTTCGGTCCAGACAACAGGGAAGCAGAATGATAACTGAGGAGCCTTTTTGTGTTTTTTTTTTTTTTACCAAGTTGGTTATCAGTTGTATTGCGTATTACTATTCTATTACCCTGCTATGTATTGCACTCACAGTTGGACGAGTACATGGTTGTCAGTATGCCTACTTTCATTGTATGCAGGGTTCTCCTTGTCCTTCTTTATGCGAGTCATAGCATACCCAGGGTGACGGTGTTTGATGGGCTCATTCATCATCCCATCGCCTTCCAGCCATTGGTGTGGAGACAGAGCCCAACTGGATCGATTGATACACCGGCACCTGTAGCTTTTGATAAGGAGCATGCCTGAGGCCAGCCAACCTACAGAGCATGCTCAATGCGAGCAGGAAATGAAATAGCGCTTATAGGTTGTGTCTCGAATGGCACCCTATTCCCTATATAGTTCCTAGTATACTGCACTACAGTACATAGGGAATAGGGTGCCATTTGAGATGCATCATATTATTAAGACAGGGAAGAACTGTACTGCCAATGTGAAGTAAGACAGCTAAAAGTACACTGCAACACCAACTCCAATGTGTGCTGAGTCTGACACAATGGACTTGTATTGCTGTGGCTCTGCTATTCAATACAACGGAGCACAGCTGTGGCTCTGCTATTCAGTACAACGGAGCACAGCTGTGGCTCTGCTATTCAATACAACGGAGCACAGCTGTGGCTCTGCTATTCAGTACAACGGAGCACAGCTGTGGCTCTGCTATTCAATACAACGGAGCACAGCTGTGGCTCTGCTATTCAGTACAACGGAGCACAGCTGTGGCTCTGCTATTCAATACAACGGAGCACAGCTGTGGCTCTGCTATTCAATACAACAGAACACAGCTGTGGCTCTGCTATTCAATACAACAGAACACAGCTGTGGCTCTGCTATTCAGTACAACGGAACACAGCTGTGGCTCTGCTATTCAATACAACGGAGCACAGCTGTGGCTCTGCTATTCAATACAACGGAGCACAGCTGTGGCTCTGCTATTCAATACAACGGAACACAGCTGTGGCTCTGCTATTCAGTACAACGGAGCACAGCTGTGACTCTGCTATTCAATACAACAGAACACAGCTGTGGCTCTGCTATTCAATACAATGGAGCACAGCTGTGGCTCTGCTATTCAATACAACGGAGCACAGCTGTGGCTCTGCTATTCAGTACAACGGAGCAAAGCTGTGGCTCTGCTATTCAATACAACGGAACACAGCTGTGGCTCTGCTATTCAGTACAACGGAGCACAGCTGTGGCTCTGCTATTCAATACAACGGAGCACAGCTGTGGCTCTGCTATTCAATACAACGGAGCACAGCTGTGGCTCTGCTATTCAATACAACGGAACACAGCTGTGGCTCTGCTATTCAGTACAACGGAGCACAGCTGTGGCTCTGCTATTCAATACAACGGAGCACAGCTGTGGCTCTGCTATTCAATACAACGGAACACAGCTGTGGCTCTGCTATTCAGTACAACGGAGCACAGCTGTGGCTCTGCTATTCAATACAACGGAGCACAGCTGTGGCTCTGCTATTCAATACAACGGAACACAGCTGTGGCTCTGCTATTCAGTACAACGGAGCACAGCTGTGGCTCTGCTATTCAATACAACGGAACACAGCTGTGGCTCTGCTATTCAGTACAACGGAGCACAGCTGTGGCTCTGCTATTCAATACAACGGAGCACAGCTGTGGCTCTGCTATTCAATACAACGGAGCACAGCTGTGGCCCTGCTATTCAATACAACGGAGCACAGCTGTGGCCCTGCTATTCAATACAACGGAGCACAGCTGTGGCTCTGCTATTCAATACAACGGAGCACAGCTGTGGCTCTGCTATTCAATACAACGGAGCACAGCTGTGGCTCTGCTATTCAGTACAACGGAGCACAGCTGTGGCTCTGCTATTCAATACAACGGAGCACAGCTGTGGCTCTGCTTTTCAATACAACAGAGCACAGCTGTGGCCCTGCTATTCAATACAACGGAGCACAGCTGTGGCCCTGCTATTCAATACAACGGAGCACAGCTGTGGCTCTGCTATTCAATACAACGGAGCACAGCTGTGGCTCTGCTATTCAATACAACGGAGCACAGCTGTGGCTCTGCTATTCAATACAACGGAACATGCAATCCAGTTAGGGGATTTTTTTTTGTTTATTCCCCCCACAGCACTAGTGTTGTTGTTGATACCGTATGTTGAACTTCACTGTACCAACATGCATATCTCTTCACATACTGTACAATGTTGAAAGGGCTCTGTGTGTTGTGAATGATATTAGATTTTACAGTAATGATTCAATCTAATGAGGGTTGTAATGGAAGGTACTTTTACCCAAATCAGTGTATCTTACTGTATAACTACAGGGTATAACCTGCTTGCAGTAAATGTGTATTTAAAAAAACCGCTTGTCATTCCTTTTGTAGTTTCAGTGGATCACTGTCTATATAATAGCTGAGATAATCTAATATGATTATGACTATTTACCTAAATATCTGTCTGGCTGAGATGACTACTCGTGGTCCCTGTGTGTAGTGCTACTGAATGTGAGTCTGTCAGTGTACTATAATGTCTTGTAGCGCAGGCATTTGTGTGATTCTTGGCTATTTTTTTTTGTTGTTGAGGAATGAGATTCCAGATGTGTCGTATTGTTGAGGGGTCAGAGGTCTACTTGTACCAGTGGGTCCTACACATTTTAGTCATTTTAGCAGACGCTCTTATCCAGAGCGACTTACAGTTAGTGAGTGCATACGTTTTTCATACTGCCCCCCTCCCCCCCGTGGGAAACGAACCCACAACCCTGGCGTTGCAAGCGTCACGCTCTACCAACTGAGCTACAGGGTGGCCCTACACCTGTTGGGCCTGTCTGATTTCCATCACGGTTGTCTTGTTCGATTGATTTAAATCAGACAACCCGAATAGTCATGGATGGTGGCGGTGCATCACTGAAATCTCACATACAGTCTATTATCATTACATCATTCTTAATTATATTGGATTGCAGTGTGTGGGCGTATTGAGCAGGTTATGGTTACCTCTTTCCCAGTTTACAATGTTAGGGCACTACATTTTTGTTGGACATAATAGAGCCTTACTTAAGAGGAGAAGTGTTCATATGGCCCCCCGTTGAATGTAGACGGGACATCATGTATACTGGGGGGCTGAGTCCCAAATGGCACTCCTATTGCCCTATGGGCCCTGGTCAAAAGTAGTGCACTATATAGGGAATAGGGTGCCATTTGGAAACACAGACACTGTCTGTCCGTCAATCCTATTTCACTGTCCGGCCACAAAACATCACAACACCCACTCTGTCGTCACCGTCATATCCTAACAGCCTTCACAAAGCAGCTGTTTATCATCATTATGTTAATGAAGTGTGCTTCCATATTTAATCAGAACTGATGCTGTTGTTTCTAAAGCTCTGTCAAACTGCACCCGTTAAAACATTTCTCTATTTGTTTTTCTTCACATTATTTTTTGCATTGTATATAAATAAACACGATTGCTGTGAACCGTGCATTATACAGCTGTAACCCATTTAAACACTGTTTTTAAATGTTCAGTAGTTAAATCAATGTCTCTATTTGAGTGTTGGAGTTAAGCATAAAAAGTTTGTGTACACTAAAACACATCGTCAGATTGATATTAAATAAACGTGGAACTTATGAAACACGACCAAAGTACATGTCCATTTTTGTGTTGATGTTGTTCCCTGTATGCTGGAGATTATAAGCCTCTTTATTTATCGATTATATTCTATTCTAATAGATTATATTTTAGGATTTGATAGAATATGTAGGATTAAGTATGACATATAGGTTGGAAGAAACCACCCAGCAAACCGGGAACATTCCCAGAATGTTAGCTGAGATTCCCATTACATTTTAGTTAGGGTTTTATCTAACTTTAGGATGATAACATCCCCAAAACATTCAGAGAATGTTTTTTTTATAAAATCTATTTATTTATCAAAAATGTTTAAGATTAATTATCCTTGGAATGTTCTAACATTCAATCAAATGTTGTGTGTCTGTAACAACCACCACAGAACATTTCCCAAAAGTTTGTATGTTTGTATAAAACATTTGCAAGAATGTTCCTAGAACACATTTAATCTGTTCTCTAAAGGTTCCCAGAAGGTTTCATTAGGTTGTGGGAACAGTATGTTGGGAACATTGTGGGGACATCACAAAATATATGTTCCCAAAACATAATGTTGCAAGAATGTTGACCTTTCTGAATTCTTTAAAGGTTCCCAGAACATGTAGTTAGGTTGTGGGAACAGTGTGGGTATATCACAAGAGATACGTTCCCAAAACATAAAATATGCTCAGTTGTGATGACATTCATACATTTAAGTTAGGTTGCACAGGACAGTCCCTTAATGTTGTAAGAATGAAATAAGTAAGTTTTTATGACGTTCATAGCATATTTGTTTTAGGTTTAACATAATATTCCATTGATGTTCACGCAGTATACATTTTACCTTGTCTCGGAGGTCCTCCGAACATTTCAAGAACATTTAAAAAATGTTACATTTAAGTTTGACCTAATATTACCACAACATTCTCAGCATGCAAATTCAAGCAGATTGGAATGCATCCCCATTATGTCTTCATTTTAGTTGGATAGAGCTTCCTTTAAATAACTTATATTCTTGTGTATTCATATTCTTCTTAAATACAGACTCAGATTTTTTTTTTTTTTTACCTCTTCTCAATTTCAAAAATCACATTTCAGAAGACTTTCAAAACGTTATGAAGAATGTTACAAGTACATTATTGACAAAGAAATGAACAAACACAAGGTCACAGCTATCTTCTTATGGCGCAGAGGGTTAATGATCTGGCTAGGTAATCAAACATTGTAGGTTCAAACCCCACATCTTAGTCATTTTAGCAGACGCTCTTATCCAGAGCGACTTACAGTTAGTGAGTGCATACATGTTAATTTTTTAAATTTATTTTTTCATACTGGGCCCCCCGTGGGAATCGAACCCATAACCCTGGCTTTGCAAACGCCATGCTCTACCAACTGGACTATGTGCAGATTGTAAACAAATGAAGTGTTAAAAATATGGTTATGATGAAATGCCATTCAAATGTTCTGTGAATTACAGTATCTCACAAAAGTGAATACACCCCTCACATTTTTGTAAATATTTGAGTATATCTTTTCATGTGACAACACTGAAGAAATGACACTTTGCTACAATGTAAAGTAGTGAGTGTACAGCTTGTATAACAGTGTACATTTGCTGTCCCCTCAAAATAACACAACACACAGCCATTAATGTCTAAACCGCTGGCAACAAAAGTGAGTACACCCCTAAGTGAAAATGTCCAAATTGGGCCCAATTAGCCATTTTCCCTCCCCGGTGTCATGTGAATCGTTAGTGTTACAAGGTCTCAGGTGTGAATGGGGAGCAGGTGTGTTAAATTTGGTGTCATCGCTCTTACTGGTCACTGGAAGTTCAACATGGCACCTCATGGCAAAGAACTCTCTGAGGATCTGAAAAAATGAATTGTTGCTCTACATAAAGATGGCCTGGGCTATAAGAAGATTGCCAAGACCCTGAAACTGAGCTGCAGCACGGTGGCCAAGACCATACAGCGGTTTAACAGGACAGGTTCCACTCAGAACAGGCCTCGCCATGGTCGACCAAAGAAGTTGAGTGCATGTGCTCAGCGTCATATCCAGAGGTTGTCTTTGGGAAATAGACGTATGAGTGCTGCCAGCATTGCTGCAGAGGTTGAAGGGGTGGGGGGTCAGCCTGTCAGTGCTCAGACCATACGCCGCACACTGCATCAAATTGGTCTGCATGGCTGTCGTCCCAGAAGGAAGCCTCTTCTAAAGATGATGCTCAAGAAAGCCCGCAAACAGTTTACTGAAGACAAGCAGACTAAGGACATGGATTACTGGAACCATGTCCTGTGGTCTGATGAGACCAAGATAAACTTATTTGGTTCAGATGGTGTCAAGCGTGTGTGGCGGCAACCAGGTGAGGAGTACAAAGACAAGTGTGTCTTGCCTACAGTCAAGCATGGTGGTGGGAGTGTCATGGTCTGGGGCTGCACGAGTGCTGCCGGCACTGGGGAGCTACAGTTCATTGAGGGAACCATGAATGCCAACATGTACTGTGACATACTGAAGCAGAGCATGATCCCCTCCCTTCGGAGACTGGGCCGCAGGGCAGTATTCCAACATGATAACGACCCCAAACACACCTCCAAGACGACCACTGCCTTGCTAAAGAAGCTGAGGGTAAAGGTGATGGACTGGCCAAGCATGTCTCCAGACCTAAACCCTATTGAGCATCTGTGGGGCATCCTCAAATGTTAGGTGGAGGAGTGCAAGGTCTCTAACATCCACCAGCTCCGTGATGTCGTCATGGAGGAATGGAAGAGGACTCCAGTGGCAACCTGTGAAGCTCTGGTGAACTCCATGCCCAAGAGGGTTAAGGCAGTGCTGGAAAATGATGGTGGCCACACAAAATATTAACACTTTGTGCCCAATTTGGACATTTTCACTTAGGGGTGTACTCACTTTTGTTGCCAGCGGTTTAGACATTAATGGCTGTGTGTTGTGTTATTTTGAGGGGACAGCAAATGTACACTGTTATACAAGCTGTACACTCACTACTTTACATTGGAGCAAAGTGTCATTTCAGTGTTGTCACATGAAAAGATATACTCAAATATTTACAAAAATGTGAGGGGTGTACTCACTTTTGTGAGATACTGTAAATTGAAATGCCATGTGTCTCCATATCTCCTACAATACAATCCTCAAATGCCATTCAATCTGAAAAGTAACATAATGGGGATGCATTCCAATCTGCTTTAAGCATGCTGAGAATGTTGTGGTAATATTAGGTCAAACTTGAAATGTTCTGAGGACCTCCAAGACAAGGTAAAATGTATATTGCGTGAAATGTATATTCAAGTCAAGTTAAGTTGAACGCACCAATTTGTAAGTCGCTCTGGATAAGAGCGTCTGCTAAATGATGTAAATCAATGTAAACATCAATGGAATATTATGTTAAACCTAAAACAAATATGCTATGAACGTCATAAAATCAGACTTATTTCATTCTTACAACATTAAGGGACCGTCCTGTGCACCCTAATACAACTATTATCTGAATGTCAACAGTTTTAGTGTTTTGGGAACCTATCTCTTGTCAAATCCCCACAATGTTTCCACAACCTAGAGAAATGTTTTTAGGACCTTTCAAAGAACATACAACATGTGTTCTGGGAATGTTCTTGCAATATCAGGCAAATGGTTTTGCAACCTAATAGAAACATTGTAATAATCAGCACAAATGAACCGTTTTTGTGTTCTAGGAACCTACACAGAAGCAGCATCTTTCGATGTCCCAACACGTTTTTCAGACACAGCACAGGGGGGAGGACAGGGTTAATGAACTGAGCCGTCAACCTTGTGTTTCCTGGATGGGGAGAAGCTACGTCGTTGATAGTATATAGCTATCTACTTCAGTCTCATCCTCCTTCGCCTATCTAGCCAAGGTATTTAGTTAGCTACAGTGATGTTCAAATTGATGAAATAAACATATATTTGTTTTAAACCAACAATAGCCAGCCACAGTAAACAACGTTAGCTAGCTTAGCAAGCGTTTAGCTTGTTCTACAGCCACGTAGCTAACGTTATGGCACTCAACGAATGATGCATTAAAAACGGACTTTTTATTGTCTAGCTGGGTATCAAGATAAATGCTGTGCTGAATGAACGTATAGAAATGCGGTTCATTTTAAGAAATGAACCCGCTAGTTAGCTTTCTTTAGAGCTAACTAGGTCATTGCACGTGTTTCCTTTGAAATGCTACATAGTAGCTAGTTAGTTAGGCATGACAAGTTAGAAAGTAGCTGACTACCGGTTACATTGTAGAGACAGGAGGCCAACAGACTGACGTTTTTAACTTTATGAGTTTGTTTACAAACCCATTCTTGACCTATTTGGACCGTTGCCTTATTTAAATAGGACTTGTCTCCCATTTATATAGAACAACCCCTACCCTATAGAATTACATAACATTATGTTACACATTTTACCTGCAGGTAACTTTTGGGCCACTTAACGTAAAGTCATATATCCTTTGGTAAAACCTAGGCTTTGCTTTCCATAAGGTAATGTCTGAACCAGCGAAGGCCAGCTCCGGCACAAGGGAACCGAGGGACCACAGTCACCACTCAGTAGATGGCCGTGCACTCTCTAACCATTCAGCGGCATCCGATGGTCACACATTCACTCCTTCCAGGGCGTTGGATGACCACCATGCACACTCACACCATTCAGACACAGTTGGTGGCAACGGTCATACACACTCAGGTCTTCCATTTGATGGCCGTATACACACATATATTCCAGACATGGATGAGGACAGGTATGTGTTATCGCTGTTTGTCACAGATGTATACATGGGGTTGATGGGCGGCAGGTAGCTTAGTGGGTTGTGCCAGTAACCGAAAGGTCGCTGGTTCTAATCCCCGAGCCGACTAGGTGAAAAATCTGTCGATGTGCCCTTGAGCAAGGCACTTAACCCTAATTGCTCCTGTAAATCGCTCTGGATAAGAGCGTCTGCCAAATGACTAAAATGTAAAAATGTTGATGGGAGACCACTACAACCCCATTGAGTTCCAGTGGTCCTCATGCTCTATTCTATTCTATTCGGCTTCGAATCCTCCACACGATTCCTCCCACAGACGTGTTTTAGTAGGCCTACGTCATGGTACATCCTGTCTTCTCCCACTAATTACTAATGCTTAAATACTATTTATCTGAATCCTCTCTGTAATACAGGATCTACATGGACTACAATGCCACCACCCCGCTGGAGCCACAGGTGATCCAGGCTGTTACTGAAGCCCTGCATGAGGCATGGGGAAACCCTAGTAGCACCTACACACCAGGTGAGGGGTTGGCACCAGGTGAGGGTGTTGGCACCACGTGAGGGGTTGGCACCACGTGAGGGGTTAGCACCAGGTGAGGGGTTAGTACCAGGTGAGGGGTTGGCACCAGGTGAGGGGTTGGCACCAGGTGAGGGGTTAGTACCAACCTTGGAGGACCAAAAACAGAAGTTGTTGACTATCTTGTGTCATCCCCACTGATTGTATTAATATCTTTAGCTATGTGCGTTTTGAATTCGTCATCTCTTTCTTATTCCAGGTGTGAAAGCCAAGAAGATCATTACCCAGGCGAGAGAGAATGTGGCTAGAATGGTCGGGGGAAAAGCAGACGACATCATCTTCACCTCTGGTGGGACCGAGGTAGAACGATAGTCGTGTTATACTGCACATGAACACAACGTGGCATCTGGCTTTTATGGTCTGGCTCAAAACCACTGCAGTGTGCTTGGTATGACTGAAGGAGATTTGTGCATGTTCTATCAGTGGTGAAACATACCATTTGGGATACTTTCCTCCTTTCTCTTCAGGCCAATAACCTGGTGTTCCGCAGTGCCCTGGAGGCCTACAGAGAGAGCTGCAGGGCTGCAGAGCGGAGAGGGGAGAGCCATCACCATGACAACGGCAGCACCTCCGCCTGGCCTCTCCCTCACATCCTCGTCTCTAACGTAGAGCATGACTCTGTCAGACTGACCACTCAACACCTGCTGAAGGACGCCACGGCAGGTAGTGGGGTTTAACACGGCAGGTAGTGGGGTTTAACACGGCAGGTAGCGGGGTTTAACACGGCAGGTAGTGGGGTTTAACACGGCAGGTAGTGGGGTTTAACACGGCAGGTAGTGGGGTTTAACACGGCAGGTAGCGGGGTTTAACACGGCAGGTAGTGGGGTTTAACACGGCAGGTAGTGGGGTTAACACGGCAGGTAGTGGGGTTTAACACGGCAGGTAGTGGGGTTTAAACATGGGTTCAGGCAGTAGTGGTTAACACGGCAGGTAGTGGGGTTTAACACGGCAGGTAGTGGGGTTTAACACGGCAGGTAGTGGGGTTTAACACGGCAGGTAGTGGGGTTTAACACGGCAGGTAGTGGGGTTTAACACGGCAGGAGGGTTACACGGCAGTGTGGGGTTTAACACGGCAGGTAGTGGGGTTTAACACGGCAGGTAGTGGGGTTTAACACGGCAGGAGTTAGTGGGGGTTTAACACGGCAGGTAGTGGGGTTTAACACGGCAGGTAGTGGGGTTTAACACGGCAGGTAGTGGGGTTTAACACGGCAGGTAGTGGGGTTTAACACGGCAGGTAGTGGGGTTTAACACGGCAGGTAGTGGGGTTTAACACGGCAGGTAGTGGGGTTTAACACGGCAGGTAGTGGGGTTTAACACGGCAGGTAGTGGGGTTTAACACGGCAGTAGTGGGGTTTAACACGGCAGGTAGTGGGGTTTAACACGGCAGGTAGTGGGGTTTAACACGGCAGGTAGTGGGGTTTAACACGGCAGGTAGTGGGGTTTAACACGGCAGGTAGTGGGGTTTAACACTGCAGGTAGTGGGGTTTAACACGGCAGGTAGTGGGGTTTAACACGGCAGGTAGTGGGGTTTAACACGGCAGGTAGTGGGGTTTAACACGGCAGGTAGTGGGGTTTAACACGGCAGGTAGTGGGGTTTAACACGGCAGGTAGTGGGGTTTAACACGGCAGGTAGTGGGGTTTAACACGGCAGGTAGTGGGGTTTAACACGGCAGGTAGTGGGGTTTAACACGGCAGGTAGTGGGGTTTAACACGGCAGGTATTGCGGGGTTTAACACGGCAGGTAGCGGGGTTTTAACACGGCAGGTAGCGGGGTTTAACACGGCAGGTAGTGGGGTTTAACACGGCAGGTAGTGGGGTTTAACACGGCAGGTAGTGGGGTTTAACACGGCAGGTAGTGGGGTTTAACACGGCAGGTAGTGGGGTTTAACACGGCAGGTAGTGGGGTTTAACACGGCAGGTAGTGGGGTTTAACACGGCAGGTAGTGGGGTTTAACACGGCAGGTAGTGGGGTTTAACACGGCAGGTAGTGGGGTTTAACACGGCAGGTAGTGGGGTTTAACACGGCAGGTAGTGGGGTTTAACACGGCAGGTAGTGGGGTTTAACACGGCAGGTAGTGGGGTTTAACACTCCTTGTTCTGGATTTTATATTTATTTACGGATGAGGAGGAGAATGATGTTGATATTGAGATGATGATGATGGTGATGATCAATCATTAGGGGTGTTACGATCCATCTACTACATCGATGTATCGATTTATGATCCAACTACATCGATCTGTGCTCGGCGAGTTGGCCTTTTGGACAACATATATCAATCTAACATCGTTTTAAAATGTAATAAATCGATTGTATCGATACTAGGAAATAACCCATTGGATTTAAGCACGTCAGACTTTATATGGATGTTTTTTCTTAGCACTTTTAATGATAAAGGCTTTAAACATTACTCGATTCAGTCTGCCTATCCGTGACGTCATCGCCCCGCGCCAGCAGCAGCGCAAAGGCGCAAAGACAACAAAACATAGCATGGCGGACGACAGAGGAGAAGCCGACGAGCGAGAAATTATCAAGCCACCATTGCGGTCCTTACAAGAAACAGGAATCTAGGAAACTTCACCTGCACTGTCCAGTATCCAGGTATTTATTTCAGTCACACTGGTTGAATTTTTGGCTAAAAGGTTACTGAATCGATTTCAAGTCACTGAATCGTTTCGGATCGTATCGTTCTAAATGAACCAATATCGTCCTTGAATCGTATCGACAACCACGAATCGTGATACAAATCGAATCGTTGTTAAAACGAATCGTTACACCCCTATCAATCATCATCATATTTATAACATATAACACTTAGCAGTGTAACGAGAACTTTATTATCTCAATACTGTACATACAAAAATAATTATACTGTAATAAGGATATAACTGTAAAGTAAAGCCTTACCCTTTTTTTATTTCCAGTAACTGTGATAAATAAACCAAATGTTGTCCTTGATAGTCAATGACCTGACGGTAGGCCTATCTGGGTTGTCTGTCCTAGATGTGACGTCAGTGGCGGTTTCCAAGGTGACGGGGAGGGTAGAGGTGGAGGATGTGTTGGCTGCTGTCCGCTCCTCCACCTGTCTCATCTCTATCATGATGGCTAACAACGAGACAGGAGTCCTGATGGTGAGGGAGACACACGGACGGACGGACAGCATGACCTAGTTTTTTCACACCTGCATGGCCCTTACAAACACACACAACTGTCCACAGATCCTAAATGTTAACCCAAGTCACTCGTCTTGCCCAGAACCACAATGGATATTACTGCTGTACTATTTATTATTTATTACTACAGATATTACTAACATACTGTATATTACTAACATATATTACTAACATACTGTATATTACTAACATATATTACTAACATACTGTATATTACTAACATAGACTGAGTGTACAAAACATGAAGAACACCTTCCTAATATTGAGTTGAACCCCCCCTTGCCCTCAGAACAGCCTGGACTCTACAAGGTGTCGAAAGCGTTCCACAGGGATGCTGGCCCATGTTGACTCCAATGCTTCCCACAGTTGTGTCAAGTTGGCTGGATGTCATATGGGTGGTGGACCATTCTTGATACACAAGGGAAACTGTTGAGCGTGGAAAAACCCAGCAGCGTTGCAGTTCTTGACACAAACCTGGCACCTACTACCATACCCCGTTCAAAGGCACTTAAATATTTTGTCTTGCCCATTCACCTTCTGAATGGCACACATACACAATCCATATCTCAATTGTCTCAAGGCTTTAAAATCCTTCTTTAACCTGTCTCCTCCCCTTCATCTACACTGATTGAAGTGGATTTAACAAGTGACATCCACTTTCACCTGGTCAGTCTATGTCATGGAAAAAGCAGTTGTTCATAATGTTTTTAACACTGTGTAAATTACTAACATACACTATACATACAAAAGTATATGGACATCCCTTCAAATGAGTAGATTCGGCTAGTTCAGCCACACTTGTTACTGACAGGTGTATAAAATCGAGCACACAGCCATGCAATCTCCATAGACAAACATTGGCAGTAGAATGGGGCCTTACAGAAGAGCTCAGTGACTTTCAACGTGGCACCGTCATAGAACGCCACCTTTCCAACAAGTCAGTTCATAAAATGTCTGCCCTGCTAGAGCTGCCCCGGTCAACTGTAAGTGCTGTTATTGTGAAGTGGAAACGTCTAGGAGCAACAACGGCTCAGCCACGAAGTGGTAGGCCACACAAGCTCACAGAACGGGACCGCTGAGTGCTGAAGAGCATAAAAAATGGTCTGTCCTCGGTTGCAACACTCACTACCGAGTTCCAAACTTCCTCTGGAAGCAACGTCAGCACAATAACTGTTCGTCGGGAGCTTCATGAAATGGGTTTCCATGGCGGAGCAGCCGCACACAAGCCTAAGATCACCATGCGCAATGCCAAGCTTCGGCTGGGGTGGTGTAAAGCTCGCCGCCATTGGACTCTGGAGCAGTGGAAACGCGTTCTCTGGAGTGATGAGTCATGCTTCACCATCTGGCAGTCCGACGGATGAATCTGGGTTTGGCGGCTGCCAGGAGAACGCTACCTGTCCGAATGCATTGTGCCAAATGTAAAGTTTGGTGGAGGAGGAATAATGGTCTGTGGCTGTTTTTCATTGTTCGGGCTAGGCCCCTTAGTTCCAGTGAAGGGAAATGTTAACGCTACAGCATACAATGACGTTCTAGACAGTTCTGTGCTTCAACTGTTAAGCAACAGTTTGGGGAAGGCCCTTTCCTGTTTCAGCATGACAGTGCCCCGTACACAAAGTAATGTCCATACAGAAATGGTTTGTCGAGATCGATGTGCAAGAACTTGACTGGCCTGCACAGAGCCCTGACCTCAACCCCATCGGACACCTTTGGGATGAATTGGAGCTCCGACTGCGAGCCATGCCTAATCGCCCAACATCAGTGCCCGACCTCACTAATTCTCTTGTGGCTGAATGGAAGCAAGTCCCCGCAGCAATGTTCCAACATCTAGTGGAAAGCCTTCCCAGAAGAGTCGAGGCTGTTATAGCAGCAAAGGGGGGGGGGGGGGGGGGACCAACTCCATATGAATGATTTTGGAATGAGATGTTGGACGAGCAGGTGTCCACATACTTTTGGTCATGTAGTGTATCTCAATCACAGATATTACTAACAGTATTATTACTGCACTACTGTATGTGTTTCTCCTGACAGCCAATCAGAGAGCTCTGTCAGAGGATCAGATTTGTCAACAGACAGCGTCAACATAGAATCCTCCTACACACTGACGCGGCCCAGGCCATAGGCAAGGTGCGGGTCGACGCCCTTGACCTGGGAGTGGATTACCTCACCATTGTAGGACACAAGGTCAGGGGTCAGGTCTCTTCTGGACTTCAGGCCAATCTGAAATGTGTTTCCTTGATTCCTTATGTTCTTCTCAAAACGTATTGGAGGAGAGGGTCAGAGGGGAGTGACCCTAAGATCTTCTCCTCCAATGCGTTTTGAGGTATGGGTCAAGATGCGAGGAATCAAGGAAATACAATTTAGATTCACCCATGGATACTGTGATTGGCTATGTCTTCTGTTGCATTCTGGGAAGATGAGTTCTTGTATTGAGTTCTGAGAATCTTAGAAGGTTTTTATTCCGTCACTTTGGTTTCCAGTTCTACGCACCGAGGATAGGGGCGCTGTATGTGAACGGCCCAGGAACAACCACACCACTCTACCCCATGTTGTTTGGAGGGGGACAGGAGAGGAGCTTCAGACCAGGGTATCATTCAAGTAATTATGTGTGCTTCCCAAAATGGCACCCTATTCCCTATGTAGTGCACTACTTTTGACCAGGGTCCATAAGGCTCTGGTCAAAACTAGTGCATCACTATATAGGGAATAGGGTGCCATTGATACTCAATTACTCGCCACACTGAGATATTTTGACCATTTAAATAGCTATTATGTATGTATAAAAAAAAAACCTCTGAAGTTATAATGAACAACAGATGAAGATATTACAAGTGATGAAGTAATAGCACTGTATTTTCATGTTTGGCTTGTTTTAGCACTGAGAACACACCCATGATCGCTGGCCTTGGAAAGGTACAGTATGGAATCATTACAGTATTAATTAGTCCATTTGTGTAACGACACGTTATGACCCTTTCTACTACCGTATTTTCCGCACTATAAGGCGCACCGGAGTATAAGCCGCAGCAGCTAAATTGAATGATATTGAATGATGTGTACATATATAAGCCGCACTGGACTATAAACCGCAGGTGTTTTAATGTTTAATTACCATATGTAAGGGTTCGTGCACAGAGGGGATTGTCGGGAAAGAGACAAACTGTCTCGCTCTCGTAATGTCTGTCTGTCTTGCTCTCGTTCTGTCTCTCGTACCACTCTCGGTTCCACTTTTACTTTTGCGCGCTACCTGTCTCACTCTTTTCCGGCCTCCAGCTTTTCCTGCTGGAGCCCGCCGCTTAAAGGTGGGGGGGCGCGGACCGGTCATAGAGCCCATAGAGTTAAAGTTGGTGGGCTGTAACCTGTAAAATCCATAGATTTAGGAGGTCTTCTAGTGGCCGTTAGCTGTAAAAATCCATAGATTAGCCGCACCGTTATATAAGCCGCAGGGTCGAAAAATGGGAAAAAAGGCGCGGCTTATAGTCCGAAAATTACGGTACTCAATATGTATTTTACTAAAACTGGTGGCCAAATACAGTTATATAAGTATTGCTAAAGCAAACCATATTCATGGTGTCTATATGATGTGATGATGCAGAGCCTGTAGCTGAACTAAAGAGTTGTCGCTCTACTAGGCAGCAGAGTTGGTGAACTAAAGAGTTGTCTCTCTACTAGGCAGCAGAGTTGGTGAACTAAAGAGTTGTCTCTCTACTAGGCAGCAGAGCTGGTGAACTAAAGAGTTGTCTCTCTACTAGGCAGCAGAGCTGGTGAACTAAAGAGTTGTCTCTCTACTAGGCAGCAGAGCTGGTGAACTCTAACCTGACTGAGTATGAAACTCATATGCTGGATACAAGGGACTACCTGGAGGAACGACTAGAGGTACAGTAACAGAACGTTAGTCTGTTAATCCATCCGTCTTAGACTATCACAAGCATCAATGTTTTTGTTGGATTTCAGAAATTATTTAAAGCCTGTGTTGACACTGTTCTGGAAGCTGTTTTTGAGATTTGTTCAGTAGTTTCAATGTAGAACCAACATTTATTTTCCTTGTAGATTGTGGCCTGTTTTCCTTAGAATTTACTGTTTCGTGAGTGAAGTCAATGTACAGTATAGTAAATCTTATTAATTCTATGTCCACATCTTTGCTGTTGTGTGTTGCCAGGCCGTCTTTGGGAGAGAGAGGATCCATTTCAACAGTCATTTCCCTGACTCAGAGACCCTCCCCAACACCTGTAACGTGTCCGTTCTGGGTCCTGGACTACAGGGTTAGTAGAAATGTGCTATTGAGCTGTGCAGTCTCTTTTGTTACATACGTCGGCCACGCAATAACAGCCAGTGAAACTACATTGGTAAATATGTAATAATTGGCCAGTGGACTATCACAGCTCCGTGGATGTGGACTCTGAATTGAGCTGCAGAGTCACACTGGCGTCTTCCTTGTCTCTACCCTTCCTGCCGTGGGATTTGTCTCTGTCAATCTGCCACCCTGTACAGCAGCCTTTCTTAAAGTATGGGTTGGGTCGCGGACATGTTAATGGTGGGTTGCGACATTGCAGACTAAAAAAATAAATATATAGATTGCCTTCGGAAAATATTCAGACCCGTTGACTTTTGTGGGGAAAAACTCATTCTGACTGGCTGGGCCTGGCTCCCAAGTGGGTGGGCCTAAGCCCTCCCAGTCCCACCCATGGCTGTGCCCCTGCCCATTCATGTGAAATCCATAGTCTAGGGCCTAATTTATTTATCTCAATCGACTGACTTCATTATATGAACTGTAACTCAGTAAAATCATTGAAATTGTTGCACATTACTTCGGAAAGTATTCAGACCCCTTGACTTTTTCCACATTTTGTTACGTTACAGCCTTATTCTAAAATGGATTTAAAAACAAATCCTCAGCAATCTACACATAATACCCCATAATGACAAAGCGAAAACAGATTTTTAGAAATTTTAGCAAATGTATAAAAAAACAAAAAACAGAAATACCTTATTTACAGAAGTATTCAGACCCTTTGCTATGAGACTCGAAATTGAGCTCAGGTGCATCCTGTTTCCATTGATCATCCTTGAGATGTTTCTACAACTTGATTGAAGTCCACCTGTGGTAAATTCAACTGATTGGACATGATTTGGAAAGGCACCCAGCTGTCTATATAAGGTCCCACAGTTGACAGTGCATGTCAGAGTAAAAACCAAGCCATGAGGTCGAAGGAATTGTCCGTAGAGCTCCGAGACAGGATTGTGTCAAGGCACAGATCTGGGGAAGGGTACCAAAACATTTCTGCAGCATTGAAGGTCCACAGTGGCCTCCATCATTCCTAAATGGAAGAAGTTTGGAACCACCAAGACTCTTCCTAGAGCTGGCCGCCCGGGTTAAACTGAGCAATCGGGGGAGAAGGGCCTTGGTCAGGGAGGTGACCAAGAACCCGATGGTCACTCTGACAGAGCTCTAGAGTTCCTCTGTGGAGATGGGAGAACCTTCCAGAAGGACAACCATCTCTGCAGCACTCCACCAATCAGGCCTTTATTGTAGAGTGGCCAGACGGAAGCCACTCCTCAGTAAAAGGCACATGACAGCCCACTTGAAGTTTGCCAAAAGGCACCTAAAGGACTCTCAGACCATGAGAAACAAGATTCTCTGGTCTGATGAAACCAAGATTGAACACTTTGGCCTGAATGCCAAGCGTCACGTCTGGAGGAAACCTGGCACCATCCCTACGGTGAAGCATGGTGGTGGCAGCATCAGGTGTGGGGATGTTTTTCAGCGGCAGGAACTGGGAGACTAGTCAGGATCGAGGCAAAGATGAACTGAACAAAGTACAGAGATCCTTGATGAAAACCTGCTCCGGAGTGCTCAGGACCTCAGACTGGGGTGAAGGTTCACCTTCCAACAGGACAACGACCCTAAGCACACAGCCTAGACAATGCAGGAGTGGCTTCGGGACAAGTCTCTGAATGTCCTTGAGTGACCCAGACAGAGCCCGGACTTGAACCCGATCGAACATCTCTGGAGAGACCTGAAAATAGCTGTGCAGCAACGCTCCCCATCCAACCTGACAGAGCTTGAGAGGATCTGCAAAGAAGAATGGGAGAAACTCCCCAAATACAGATGTGCCAAGCTTGTAGCGTCATACCCAAGAAGACTCAATGCTGTAATCGCTGCCAAAGATGCTTCAACAAAGTACTGAGTAAAGGGTCTGAATACTTATGTAAATGTGATATGTCAGGTTTTTTTTAAATATAAATTAGCAAAAATGTCTAACAACATGTATTAAAATGCATTGTCATTATAGGGTATTGTGTGTAGATTGATGAGGGGGGAAAAAACAATTTCATCCATTTTAGAATAAGGCCGTAACTTAAGGGGTATGAATAGTTTCCGAATGCACTATTCATACCCCTTACTCATACCCCTGAACTAAAATATAAACGCAACATGCAACAATTTCAGTGATTTTACTGAGTTACAGTTCATATAATGAAGTCAGTAAATTGAAATAAATTCATTATGCCCTAATCTATGGATTTCACATGAATGGGCAGGGGCACAGCCATGGGTGGACCTGGGAGGGCTTAGGCCCACCCGCTTGGGGGTCAGGCCCACCCGCTTGGGGGCCAGGCCCAGCCAGTCAGAATGTTTTCCCCACATTAGGGCTTTATTACAGACAGAAATACTCCTCACTTTCATCAGCTGTCTGGGTGGCTGGTCTCAGACGATCCCGCAGGTGAAGAAGCCGGATGTGGAGGTCCTGGGCTGACGTAGTTACACGTGGTCTGTGGTTGTGAGGCCGGTTGGACATACTGTCAAATTCTCTAAAACGGCTTATGGTAGAGAAATTAACATTAAATTATCTGGCAACCGCTCTTGTGGACATCCCTGCAATCAGCATGCCAATTGCACGCTCCCTCAAAACTTGAGACATCTGTGGCATTGTGTTGTGTGACAAAACTACACATTTTAGACTGGCCTTTTATTGTCCCCAGCACAAGGTGCACCTGTGTAATGATGTTGCTGTTTAATCAGCTTCTTGATATGCCACACCTGTCAGGTGGATGGTTTATCTTGGCAAAGGAGAATTGCTCACTAACAGGGATGTAAACACATTTGTGCACATTTGAGAGAAATCAGCTTTTTGTGCGTATGGAACATTTCTGGAATCTTTTATTTCTGCTCATGAAACATGGGACCAACACTTTACATGTTGCGTTTATATTTTTGTTCCGTATTTTTTGTACAGTATATACAGTTGAAGTCGGAAGTTTACATATACTTAGGTTGGAGTCATTCAAACTTGTTTTTCAACCACTCCACAAATGTCTTGTTAACAAACTATAGTTTTGGCAAGTCGGTTAGGAAATCTACTTTGTGCATGACACAAGTAATCTTTCCAACAATTGTTTACAGACAGATTATTTCACTTATAATTCACTGTATCACAATTCCAGTGGGTCAGAAGTTTACATACACTAAGTTGACTGTGCTTTTAAACAGCTTGGAAAATTCCAGAAAATTATGTCATGGCTTTAGAAGCTTCTGATAGGCTAATTGACATCATTTGAGTCAATTGGAGGTGTACCTGTGGATGTATTTCAAGGCCTACCTTCAAACTCAGTGCCTCTTTGCTTGACATCATGGGAAAATGAAAAGAAATCAGCCAAGACCTCAGAAAAAAAGTTGTAGACCTCCACAAGTCTGGTTCATCCTTGGGAGCAATTTCCAAACGCCTGAAGGTACCACGTTCATCTGTACAAACAATAGTATGCAAGTATAAACACCATGGGACCACGCAGCCATCATACCGCTCAGGAAGGAGACCCGTTCTGTCTCCTAGAGATGAAAATACTTTGGTGCGAAAAGTGCAAATCAATCCCAGAACAACAGCAAAGGACCTTGTGAAGATGCTGGAGGAAACAGGTACAAAAGTATCTATATCCACAGTAAAACAAGTCCTATATCTATGGTTTTCAAGTGCACATGGTGACAAAGATCGTACTTTTTGGAGAAATGTCCTCGGGTCTGATGAAACAACAATAGAAATGTTTGGCCATAATGACCATCATTATATTTGGAGGGAAAAGGGGGATGCTTGCAAGCTGAAGAACACCATCCCAACTGTGAAGCACGGGGGTGGCAGCATCATGCTGTGGGGGTGCTTTGCTGCAGGAGGGACTGGTGCACTTCACAAAATAGATGGCATCATGAGGAAGGAAAATTATGTGGATATATTGAAGCAACATCTCAAGACATCAGTCAGGAAGTTAAAGCTTGGTCGCAAATGGGTCTTCCAAATGGACAATGACCCCAAGCAAAGTTGTGGCAAAATGTCTTAAGGACAACAAAGTCAAGGTATTGGAGTGGCCATCTCAAAGCCCTGACCTCAATCATATAGAAAATGTGTGGGCAGAACTGAAAAAGCGTGTGCGAGCAAGGAGGCCTACAAACCTGACTCAGTTACACCAGCTCTGTCAGAAGGAATGGGCCAAAATTCACCCAACTTATTGTGGGAAGCTTGTGGAAGGCTACCCGAAACGTTTGACCCAAGTTAAACAATTAAAAGGCAACGCTACCAAATAATTATTGAGTGTATGTAAACTTCTGACCCACTGGGAATGTGATGAAAGAAATAAAAGCTGAAATAAATCATTCTCTCTACTATTATTCTGACATTTCACATTCTTAAAATAAAGTGGTGATCCTAACTGACCTAAGACAGGGAATTTTTACGAGGATTAAATGTCAGGAATCTTGAAAAACTGAGTTTAAATATATTTGGCTAAGGTGTATGTAAACCTCCGACTTCAACTGTATATATATTGTTTAGTTTTTTGGGGAGTGGGGGGGGGGGGGGGGGACTCAGTCTGGGTCTCAACTTCCTGTTGAGAGTTAGAATAGTAGAATATCGAGGTGGAATTTCTAAATGTGGTTGTGCATCATCAGTTATTCTCTTGTTACGTCAGTCACTGACAGTCACTCAATTAGCCCATGTCAGCTAACATTTTGTAGATTGGTAAGCTAGTCTAGCCAACTATCTACACTTGTAGTAATCATGGCCGAATACCGAACGGGCACGCAGGGCACGTGCCAAGTAGGGTTGGGCGATTTTTACGATTGTATCGTCTGTCGACGATGTTTGACAGCCGTTGTCGATGGTGACGACATCGTGATGTCACAAAGGATGGTTTAGCATATATATATATATTTGCGAGAAAAAAAAACATATGGGGGATTGGAAGTGATGCAGACAATTACATTGATGGAAGTTACAATCTATCTGCAATATTAAAGCTGATCTACCCCCTAAAAAAAAAAGAGACTAATCCAATAGGAAGTTTAAACAAACCTGATATGTTTCTGCTTTACATGAACAAAGAGTAAGCAAAATAAATTGTGCCATCGGACAATCCCTCCTGGCAACCCAAACAGCCAATAATAGAGACCTAAACATAGGCTACTGTCAAAAGTTGCAGTAAACATTACTTTTAACAAGTAATGGTAGAATTGCGTAACGTAATCCTTGAATTGCGTAACGGGCAGTCAGGGGAAAATCTCCAGCAGCAGTTTCAATAAGCGGGAACAAAAAATGATGGAATGATGAGTTGTCTCACAAACAACTTTATTTTAAATAGCTTACAAATTGGCTCATTCATCCCCCCTCCTCTCCCCTGTAAGTATTCCACAGGTCGTTGCTGTAAATGAGACTGTGTTCTCAGTCACAACGGGGCATGTTTTCATGAGCTTGGGTCCCAGGAAAACAGTGAATTTCTCATTTGGTTCCCAGGAAAACAGTGAATTTCTCATTTGGTTCCCAGGAAAACAGTGAATAAGAACCCCTGCTGTGCAGGATCTCTAACCCTACATCGTCGCGAGGTCACGACCTGCGTTGCTGTGGCTATTTATAAACTACAGCGGCTGTTAATGATTCATGTCTCTTCTGTCCCCCTGTACTGTACTGTAGGGAGGAAGGTATTGTCCAGCTGTAGAAGACTTCTGGCCAGTGTTGGGGCTGCATGCCATTCACACAGAGGAGACAGGTAAATACCTGACGCCTACAGTTACTAGCTACTGTATATCATAGACCTACAATAACTAGCTACTGTATATCATAGACCTACAGTAACTAGCTACATCATAGAGCTACAGTAACTAGCTACATCATAGACCTACAGTAACTAGCTACATCATAGAGCTACAGTAACTAGCTACATCATAGACCTACAGTAACTAGCTACATCATAGAGCTACAGTAACTAGCTACATCATAGACCTACAGTAACTAGCTACATCATATACCTTCAGTAACTAGCTACATCATAGACCTACAGTAACTAGCTACATCATAGACCTACAGTAACTAGCTACATCATAGACCTACAGTAACTAGCTACATCATAGACCTACAGTAACTAGCTACATCATAGACCTACAGTAACTAGCTACATCATAGACCTACAGTAACTAGCTACATCATAGAGCTACAGTAACTAGCTACATCATAGACCTACAGTAACTAGCTACATCATAGACCTTCAGTAACTAGCTACATCATAGACCTACAGTAACTAGCTACATCATAGAGCTACAGTAACTAGCTACATCATAGAGCTACAGTAACTAGCTACATCATAGACCTACAGTAACTAGCTACATCATAGACCTACAGTAACTAGCTACATCATAGACCTACAGTAACTAGCTACATCATAGACCTACAGTAACTAGCTACATCATAGACCTACAGTAACTAGCTACATCATAGACCTACAGTAACTAGCTACATCATAGACCTACAGTAACTAGCTACATCATAGACCTTCAGTAACTAGCTACATCATAGACCTACAGTAACTAGCTACATCATAGACCTACAGTAACTAGCTACATCATAGACCTACAGTAACTAGCTACATCATAGACCTACAGTAACTAGCTACATCATAGACCTACAGTAACTAGCTACATCATAGACCTACAGTAACTAGCTACATCATAGACCTTCAGTAACTAGCTACATCATAGGCCTACAGTAACTAGCTACATCATAGACCTTCAGTAACTAGCTACATCATAGACCTTCAGTAACTAGCTACATCATAGACCTACAGTAACTAGCTACATCATAGACCTACAGTAACTAGCTACATCATAGACCTACAGTAACTAGCTACATCATAGACCTTCAGTAACTAGCTACATCATAGAGCTACAGTAACTAGCTACATCATAGACCTACAGTAACTAGCTACATCATAGACCTTCAGTAACTAGCTACATCATAGACCTACAGTAACTAGCTACATCATAGACCTACAGTAACTAGCTACATCATAGACCTACAGTAACTAGCTACATCATAGACCTACAGTAACTAGCTACATCATAGACCTACAGTAACTAGCTACATCATAGAGCTACAGTAACTAGCTACATCATAGACCTACAGTAACTAGCTACATCATAGACCTTCAGTAACTAGCTACATCATAGACCTACAGTAACTAGCTACATCATAGAGCTACAGTAACTAGCTACATCATAGAGCTACAGTAACTAGCTACATCATAGACCTACAGTAACTAGCTACATCATAGAGCTACAGTAACTAGCTACATCATAGACCTACAGTAACTAGCTACATCATAGACCTACAGTAACTAGCTACAACATAGACCTTCAGTAACTAGCTACATCATAGACCTACAGTAACTAGCTACATCATAGACCTACAGTAACTAGCTACATCATAGACCTACAGTAACTAGCTACATCATAGACCTTCAGTAACTAGCTACATCATAGACCTACAGTAACTAGCTACATCATAGACCTACAGTAACTAGCTACATCATAGACCTACAGTAACTAGCTACATCATAGACCTACAGTAACTAGCTACATCATAGACCTACAGTAACTAGCTACATCATAGACCCACAGTAACTAGCTACATCATAGACCTACAGTAACTTTAGTCACAAGAACTGCCCTTAGCCAAATTTAAGACCGTTACAAAATATATATATATACTGTATATATAGACATTATATATATATATATATAGAAAGCATGCACATTAATTACAAACAACAAAATAAATCACCCCTGTTTAGTGGAACCATTTTGTTTTGTTGACACTGTTAGTTTTCACTCTGTTTGTCCCTCAGGCCCTCCCATATCCTGCTGAGCTGTGGCATCCCTGAGGAGGTGGCAGCTAATGCCCTGAGGCTGAGTGTGGGGAGAAGCACCAGCAGGGCTGAGGTAGGCCTGGTGGTGGACGACCTGAAGAACGCTGTAGAGAAGCTGCAGGGACTCAACTGATCACATTGATTGATTGATTGATTGATTGATTGATTGATTGATTGATTGATTGATTGATTGATTGATTGATTGATTGATTGATTGATTGATTGATTGATTGATTGATTGATTGATCGATTGACTGATTGGTTGATTGAGCTACAGACTGATTTACTGATTGGTTGATTGAGCTACAGACTGATTGACTGATTGGTTGATTGAGCTACAGACTGATTGACTGATTGGTTGATTGAGCTACAGACTGATTGACTGATTGGTTGATTGAGCTACAGACTGATTTACTGATTGGTTAATTGAGCTACAGACTGATTGACTGATTGGTTGATTGAGCTACAGACTGATTGACTGATTGGTTGATTGAGCTACACAATATACACCTGATAGTACTTTGATCTGCTGTGTTACAAAGAGTAAATCATTTAAAGCAATACCTTGTAAATTCTACAATGAGAATTTATTTTGCAAATTTAAATAAATTGTGTCCTTTGTGAAAGGTGTTTGATATTTGTATGTAGACCTAATGTATACCTTTTGTGTTTATTAATTTAATTCAGGAGAAAATGTTTCCAATGTTTAAGACTGGAAAAAACGTATTCAAACTGACTTGAATGATGTGACTAGATGGATGGCTTTATCAAATCAAAATCAAATCAAATGTTATTGGTCAAATACACATATTTAGCAGATGGTATAGCGGTTGTAGCGAAATGCTTGGCTTCTAGCTCTGACAGTGCAGTAATATCTAACAAGTAATAATAATAATAATATGCCACTTAGCAGACGCTTTTATCCAAAGCGACTTGGTGGTGGTCCTGGGGGTGGTGGTCCTGGGGGTGGTGGTCCTGGGGGTGGTGGTCCTGGGGATGGTGGTCCTGGGGGTGGTGGTCCTGGGGATGGTGGTCCTGGGGGTGGTGGTCCTGGGGGTGGTGGTCCTGGGGATGGTGGTCCTGGGGGTGGTGGTCCTGGGGATGGTGGTCCTGGGGATGGTGGTCCTGGGGGTGGTGGTCCTGGGGGTGGTGGTCCTGGGGGTCCTGGGGATGGTGGTCCTGGGGGTGGTGGTCCTGGGGATGGTGGTCCTGGGGGTGGTGGTCCTGGGGGTGGTGGTCCTGGGGATGGTGGTCCTGGGGATGGTGGTCCTGGGGATGGTAGTCCTGGGGGTGGTGGTCCTGGGGATGGTGGTCCTGGGGGTCCTGGGGATGGTGGTCCTGGGGGTGGTGGTCCTGGGTGTGGTGGTCCTGGGGGTGGTGGTCCTGGGGGTGGTGGTCCTGGGGATGGTGGTCCTGGGGGTGGTGGTCCTGGGGGTCCTGGGGATGGTGGTCCTGGGGGTGGTGGTCCTGGGGATGGTGGTCCTGGGGGTGGTGGTCCTGGGGGTGGTGGTCCTGGGGGTGGTGGTCCTGGGGATGGTGGTCCTGGGGGTGGTGGTCCTGGGGGTGGTGGTCCTGGGGATGGTGGTCCTGGGGGTCCTGGGGATGGTGGTCCTGGGGGTGGTGGTCCTGGGGATGGTGGTCCTGGGGATGGTGGTCCTGGGGATGGTGGTCCTGGGGGTGGTGGTCCTGGGGATGGTGGTCCTACCCTGAACCCACTACCCTGGCGTTCCAAGCGCCGTGCTCTACCAGCTGAGCTACAGAGGACCACAATAACTTCTATACAGTATAATAATAATAATAATAATAAACATAATTTACTTTTATGTAGGCTATAACCCATATGTGTATGCTAAATAAACACAAGAGACAGCTTCTAGCTCCAACAGTGCAGTAATATCTCACAAGTAATATCTAACAATTTCACAACATCTACCCAATACACACAAAGCTAAGTAAGGAATGGATTTAAGAAAATATACATATATGGACGAGCAATGACAGAGCGGCATGGACTAAGATACAGTAGAATAGTATAGTATAGAATGCAGTATATACATATGAGATGAGTATTGCAAGATATGTAAACATTATTAAAGTGACAAGTGTTCCATTTCTTAAAGTGGCCAGTGATTTCTAGTCTATGTCTATAGGAAGCAGCCTCTAATGTGCTAGTGATATCCCCTTTAGTGTGCTTGCTATCAATCATCAGCTTCACTGGTTAATACTTAATCAGGGGAGCTAACAAAAACTTCCATGTGAATAGCATATCAGCTGTTTAAAATTGGAGATGCTTGTAAATGCTTCCGCAAATAAAGCACTGGTATATCAACTTCTACTTCACGTTCATTGTTTTATGATGGAGGGATGCTATTTGAATGACCACGTGTGTATGAACCTAATCAGCAGTCTAATCCCACGATAGCTGTAATCTGATAGATAACACAGTAGCACTCTGTTCACTCCCCACCGCGCCGAGATAAATAGCGCTAGTAATCTCATTTACCCCTTCATCTCGTCAATGGAGAATTCTCCCGTTACTTCAGTTTCCATCGTGCTCCTTCCGTACACCCCCCCCCCCCCCGCAAGTGTCCCAAACGGCACCCTATTCCCTATATAGTGCACTACTTTTGACCAGGACCTATAGCCTTAAGTTTAGCCCTTGATCATGACTCTCCGTTGCATTACATTACACATAAGAGTCAATGGACAAAGGTGTTATCTGATACACACCTTTACAGGGTTAAGGTTAGTGTTCCCACACGGCCGTATTTCCATGTTACAGCGCGTGTTTACGGAAGACAGACGGAAGACGGAAGACAGACAGAAGACGGAAGACAGACGGAAGACCGGAGGGACCACCTGTGCTAATTAGCTATCTAGCATGCTCTGAACATCTGTGTGTAACGGAAGAAGGCCGCCTGAAACGTGTTGTCACTGGAAAAAAATACTGTCGGCTGCAACTGTGATGAAGCTGGTTAACACAGTGTACTGTAAGTGTATATTTAGCATTTAGTGAAATTTATTTTTGCTGTGATATGAAAGTAAAGGGCTTTATGTTTCTCGTTTGAGAATCGCGTCACGTTTTGATGGAGTTTTGGCAGCCAGAGCCAGTCAACCTCTGGAAAAAACTAACATAGAACATCCTTGGACCTTAAGGAGTAACAGCAGGCTCCTTAAGAGTACATCTTGGACTAGGGTAAGCCTAACCGCATAGGGCCCTGGTCAAAAGTAGTGCACTACATATGGAATAAGGGTGCCATTTGGGACTTGGGGCCCCTGTGTTCAGTGAAGCAGGGGAGCGTGTGGCAGCATGTGTTCAGCCCAGCACAAAGGGAAACGCTAGGCTGTAAGCGGCGGGCCATTGTTCCTTCAACCTGTCTTTCATTACCCTTTTAGCTCACTGGGCCGCTGTGACCCTCTCCCCTCTGTCCCTCCCTCCCTCACTGGGCCGCTGTGACCCTCTCCCCTCTGTCCCTCCCTCCCTCACTGGGCCGCTGTGACCCTCTCCCCTCTGTCCCTCCCTCCCTCACTGGGCCGCTGTGACCCTCTCCCCTCTGTCCCTCCCTCCCTCACTTGGCCGCTGTGGACCCTCTCCCCTCCTGTCCCTCCTTCCCTCACGGGCCGCTGTGACCCTCTCCCCTCTGTCCCTCCCTCCCTCACTGGGCCGCTGTGACCCTCTCCCCTCTGTCCCTCCCTCCCTCACTGGGCCGCTGTGACCCTCTCCCCTCTGTCCCTCCCTCCCTCACTGGGCCGCTGTGACCCTCTCCCCTCTGTCCCTCCCTCCCTCACTGGGCCGCTGTGACCCTCTGTCCCTCCTTCCCTCACTGGGCCGCTGTGACCCTCTCCCCTCTGTCCCTCCCTCCCTCACTGGGGCCGCTGCGACCTCTGCCCTCTGTCCCCTCCCTCCCTCACTGGGCCGCTGTGACCCTCTGTCCCTCCTTCCCTCACTGGCCGCTGTGACCCTCTCCCCTCTGTCCCTCCCTCCCTCACTGGGCCGCTGTGACCCTCTCCCCTCTGTCCCTCCCTCCCTCACTGGGCCGCTGTGACCCTCTGTCCCTCCCTCCCTCACTGGGCCGCTGTGACCCTCTCCCCTCCCTCCTCCCTCACTGGGGGCCGCTGTGACCCTCTCCCCTCCCTCCCCTCCCTCACTGGGCCGCTGTGACCCTCTCCCCTCTGTCCCTCCCTCACTGGGCCGCTGTGACCCTCTCCCCTCTGTCCCTCCCTCCCTCACTGGCCGCTGTGACCCTCTCCCCTCTGTCCCTCCCTCACTGGGCCGCTGTGACCCTCTCCCCTCTGTCCCTCCCTCACTGGGCCGCTGTGACCCTCTCCCCTCCCTCCCTCCCTCACTGGGCCGCTGTGACCCTCTCCCCCTCTGTCCCTCCCTCCCTCACTGCCGCTGTGACCCTCTCCCCTCTGTCCCTCCCTCACTGGGCCGCTGTGACCCTCTCCCCTCTGTCCCTCCCTCACTGGGCCGCTGTGACCCTCTCCCCTCTGTCCCTCCCTCCCTCACTGGGCCGCTGTGACCCTCTGGTCCCTCCTTCCCTCACTGGGCCGCTGTGACCCTCTCCCCTCTGTCCCTCCCTCCCTCACTGGGCCGCTGTGACCCTCTGTCCCCTCCCTCCCTCACTGGGGCCGCTGTGACCCTCTGTCCCTCCCTCCCTCACTGGGCCGCTGTGACCCTCTCCCCCTCTGTCCCTCTCTCCCTCACTGGGCCGCTGTGACCCTCTGTCCCTCCCTCCCTCACTGGGCCGCTGTGACCCTCTGTCCCTCCTTCCCTCACTGGGCCGCTGTGACCCCTCCCCTCTGTCCCTCCCTCCCTCACTGGGCCGCTGTGACCCTCTCCCCTCTGTCCCTCCCTCCCCTCACTGGGCCGCTGTGACCCTCTCCCCTCTGTCCCTCTCTCCCTCACTGGGCCGCTGTGGACCCTCTCCCCTCTGTCCCTCCCTCCCTCACTGGGGCCGCTGTGACCCTCTCCCCCTCTGTCCCTCCCTCCCTCACTGGGCCGCTGTGACCCTCTCCCCTCTGTCCCTCCCTCCCTCACTGGGCCGCTGTGACCCTCTCCCCTCTGTCCCTCCCTCCCTCACTGGGCCGCTGTGACCCTCTCCCCTCTGTCCCTCCCTCCCTCACTGGGCCGCTGTGACCCTCTCCCCTCTGTCCCTCCTCCCTCACTGGGCCGCTGTGACCCCCTCCCTCCCTCCCTCACTGGGCCGCTGTGACCCTCTCCCCTCTGTCCCTCCCTCACTGGGCCGCTGTGACCCTCTCCCCTCTGTCCCTCCCTCACTGGCCGCTGTGACCCTCTCCCCCTCTGTCCCTCCCTCACTGGGCCGCTGTGACCCTCTCCCCCTCCCTCCCTCCCTCACTGGGCCGCTGTGACCCTCTCCCCTCTGTCCCTCCCTCACTGGGCCGCTGTGACCCTCTCCCCCTCTGTCCCTCCCTCACTGGGCCGCTGTGACCCTCTCCCCTCTGTCCCTCCCTCACTGGGGCCGCTGTGACCCTCTCCCCTCCCTCCCTCCCTCCCTCACTGGGCCGCTGTGACCCTCTCCCCCTCTGTCCCTCCCTCCCTCACTGGGCCACTGTGAACCTCTCCCCTCTGTCCCTCCCTCACTGGGCCACTGTGAACCTCTCCCCTCTGTCCCTCCCTCCCTCACTGGGCCGCTGTGACCCTCTCCCCTCTGTCTCTCCCTCACTGGGCCGCTGTGACCCTCTCCCCTCTGTCTCTCCCTCACTGGGCCACTGTGACCCTCTCCCCTCTGTCTCTCCCTCACTGGGCCGCTGTGACCCTCTCCCCTCTGTCCCTCCCTCACTGGGCCACTGTGACCCTCTCCCCTCTGTCCCTCCCTCCCTCACTGGGCCACTGTGACCCTCTCCCCTCTGTCCCTCCCTCCCTCACTGGGCCACTGTGACCCTCTCCCCTCTGTCCCTCCCTCACTGGGCCGCTGTGACCCTCTCCTCTCCCTCCCTCCCTCACTGGGCCGCTGTGACCCTCTCCCCTCCCTCCCTCACTGGGCCGCTGTGACCCTCTCCCCTCCCTCCCTCACTGGGCCGCTGTGACCCTCTCCCCTCTGTCCGTCCCTCCCTCCCTCCCTACGCCCTGCCTGTTGGCCAGCTGGCTGCCCCCATGGTGTCACTTTCCCCTGGGCTCCTGGCTGGGAGAAGGCTCGGTGTTTGTGTGTGTGTGATCAAGTGTGCCTATGTGTGTATTCAAGTGTGCCTGTATGTGTGTGTGTGTGTGATCAAGTGTGCCTATGTGTGTATTCAAGTGTGCCTGTGCCTGTGTGTGTGTGTGTGGGTGTGTGTGTGTGAGCAGGCTAGGTTGCCGTGATCGGGGGAGAGCTCCAGCTCCAGCCTACCTGTGCAGCACCACAGCCAACTGTCAGAGCCAGAAAGACACCTGACGACAGAGACCAGCCAGAGAGAGACTACCGTAGGCCAGGCGACAGGCGTGGGCCAACTGTCAGAGCCAGAGTAGGAGATAGACTAGCCATCAGCCAGGTGTGGATGTATGATGGTGCTGCACCGGGTGATCCAGGCAGCCCGGGCAGGCGATCTCTCAGCCCTGAGGAAGCTCTCCTCCTCTGGGTGCCTCACGGTCTCAGCCTCCATCACAGACGCCCAGGGGGCCGGCCCGGTGCACCACGCCGCGCGATGCGGCCGCTTGGAATGCCTGCGCTACCTGGTGGTGGAGGTGGGGCTGGCGGCCGATGCCCGGGCCCTGAACAGAGCCACACCCGCCCACGACGCTGCCGCCACTGGCCACGCCCGGGAACTGCAGTGGCTGGTGAACCAAGGGGGCTGCAACATAGAGGTGAGTCTGGTTGAGACACTGAGGGTGGACCAGAGAGTTACAACATAGAGGTGAGCCTGGTTGAGACACTGAGGGGACTGGAGAGAGGTGGAGATAAGTGGGTGTAGTTGTTGCCCTCATACATGAATGTAAAGTCCCATGGCGTCTAGCCAGCAGCCATGTATCAGGACAAGGATTACACGGAGCAGCGTGAAGACCAGTTTAGATGAGTCCATGGTACCTGGACTTCCCAGGGGTCTTGTCTCGTTCTCTGCACATGTTGTGCCTCATGAATGTGATGCTTAACCATCAGACTGTACTGCATGTAAACACTAACCCAAAGTCACATGGCTTCTGACCGTTGGGGTTCTTAATGACCGTGCTCCTAGAATAGAGGGTTACGTTGGGGTTCTTAATGACCGTGCTCCTAGAATAGAGGGTTACGTTGGGGTTCTTAATGACCGTGCTCCTAGAATAGAGGGTTACGTTGGGGTTCTTAATGACCGTGCTCCTAGAATAGAGGGTTACGTTGGGGTTCTTAATGACCGTGCTCCTAGAATAGAGGGTTAAGTTGGGGTTCTTAATGACCGTGCTCCTAGAATAGAGGGTTACGTTGGGGTTCTTAATGACCGTGCTCCTAGAATAGAGGGTTACGTTGGGGTTCTTAATGACCGTGCTCCTAAAATAGAGGGTTACGGTGGGGTTCTTAATGACCGTGCTCCTAAAACAGAGGGTTACGGTGGGGTTCTTAATGACCGTGCTCCTAGAATAGAGGGTTACGTTGGGGTTCTTAATGACCGTGCTCCTAAAACAGAGGGTGACGTTGTGTCAGTTGGCGTTCCAGATGACTGGTCACTATCTGGTGTGTCAGTTGGCGTTCCAGATGATTGGTCACTATCTGGTGTGTCAGTTGGCGTTCCAGATGATTGGTCACTATCTGTTGTGTCAGTTGGCGTTCCAGATGATTGGTCACTATCTGGTGTGTCAGTTGGCGTTCCAGATGACTGGTCACTATCTGGTGTGTCAGTTGGCGTTCCAGATGATTGGTCACTATCTGGTGTGTCAGTTGGCGTTCCAGATGACTGGTCACTATCGGGTGTGTCAGTTGGCGTTCCAGATGATTGGTCACTATCTGGTGTGTCAGTTGGCGTTCCAGATGACTGGTCACTATCTGGTGTGTCAGTTGGCGTTCCAGATGATTGGTCACTATCTGGTGTGTCAGTTGGCGTTCCAGATGATTGGTCACTATCTGGTGTGTCAGTTGGCGTTCCAGATGACTGGTCACTATCTGGTGTGTCAGTTGGCGTTCCAGATGATTGGTCACTATCTGGTGTGTCAGTTGGCGTTCCAGATGACTGGTCACTATCGGGTTTGTGTCAGTTGGCGTTCCAGATGATTGGTCACTATCGGTGTGTCAGTTGGCGTTCCAGATGATGGTCACTATCTGGTGTGTCAGTTGGCGTTCCAGATGACTGGTCACTATCTGGTGTGTCAGTTGGCGTTCCAGATGACTGGTCACTATCTGGTGGTCAGTTGGCGTTCCAGATATGGTCATATCTGGTGTGTCAGTTGGCGTTCCAGATGATGGTCCTATCTGGTGTGTCAGTTGGCGTTCCAGATGATGGTCACTATCTGGTTGTGTCAGTTGGCGTTCCAGATGACTGGTCACTATCTGGTGTGTCATTGGCGTTCCGATGATGGTCACATCTGGTGTGTCATTTGGCGTTCCAGATGCTGGTCACTATCTGGGTGTGTCAGTTGGCGTTCCAGATGACTGGTCACTATCTGGTGTGTCAGTTTGGGCGTTCCAGATGACTGGTCACTATCTGGTGTGTCAGTTGGCGTTCCAGATGACTGGTCACTATCTGGTGTGTCAGTTGGCGTTCCAGATGATTGGTCACTATCTGGTGTGTCAGTTGGCGTTCCAGATGACTGGTCACTATCTGGTGTGTCAGTTGGCGTTCCAGATGATTGGTCACTATCTGGTGTGGGTCCAGTTGGCCGTTCCAGATTACTGGTCACTATCTGGTGTGGCGTTACTTTGTTGTCCAGTAGTATTATCTCTCTCTCCTCCCCCTTTCTCTCTTCTCTCTCTCTCCTCCCCTTTTCCCTCTTCTCTCTCTCTCCTCCCCCTTTCTCTCTCTCTCTCTCTCCTCCCCTTTTCCCTCTTGTCTCCTCCCCCTTCTCTCTTCTCTCTCTCTCCTCCCCCTTTCTCTCTTCTCTCTCCTCCTCCCCCTTTCTCTCTTCTCTCTCTCTCCTCCCCCTTCTCTCTTCTCTCTCTCTCCTCCCCCTTCTCTCTTCTCCCTCTCTCTCCTTCCCCCTTCTCTCTTCTCTCCTCTCCTCCCCGCTTCTCGCTTTCTCTCTCCTCCTCCCCCTATTACTCTTCCCTCTCTCCTCCCCCTGCTCTCTCTCCTCCTCTCCGCTAGCCCTTCGACTCGTGTCTCTCATCATGCCTCGCCATCTCATCCTCTGCCTCCGCACACTTCTCTCTTCTCTCAGCCTCCGTCCCACGCTCCATCTGTTCTCTCTCAATCCTGACTCCCACGCGCGTCCTCTCTGCTTCCCACTTCTAGTCTTCTCTCGGATCCATCCCCAGCTTCTCTCTATACTCTCATGCTCCTACCCCCGTGCTCGTCTTGCTCATACTCGTCGCTGCCCCTTCTCTCTCCCTCTACTCACTAAATACCTCTGCTCTCGCCCACCCCCTTTCTCTCTTTCTCTCTCTCTCCTCCCCCATTGCTCGTCTCCCCGTCCCCCTTCCCTTCTTCTCAGTCTGCTCTCCCATCCGCCCGAGTTCTCTCTGTCTCTCTCTCTCCTCCCCCTTCTCTCTTCTCTCTCTCTCCTCCCCCTTCTCTCTTCTCTCTCTCTCCTCCCCCTTCTCTCTTCTCTCTCTCTCCTCCCCCTCTCTCTTCTCGCTCCTCCCCCTTCTCTCTCTCTCCTCCCCTTTCCCCTCTCTCTCTCTCCTCCCCCTTCCTCTTCTCTCTTCTCTCCTCTCCTCCCCCCTTCTCTCTCTCTCCTCCTCCCCTTCTCTCTTTCTCTCCTCTCCCCCCTTTTCTCTCTCTCTCTCTCTTCCCTTTCTCTCTCTCTCTCTCTCCCCCTTTCTCTCTTCTCTCTCTCTCTCTCCTCTTCCTTCTCTCTCTCTCCCCTCTTCCCCTCTCTCCTCCCCCTTTCTCCCTTCTCTCTCTCTCTCCTCCCCCCCTTTCTTCCTCTCTCTCTCTCTCTCTCCTCCCCTTTCCTCTCTTCTCTCTCTCCTCCCCTTTCTCGTTCTCTCGCTCCTCCCCCTTTCTCTTTCTCTCTCTCCTCCCCCCTTTCTCTCTTTTTTCTCTCTCTTCCTCCCCCTTTCTCTTTCTCTCTCTCTCCTCCCCCTTTCTCTCTTCCCCCTCTCTCCCGTCTCGCTCTCCCTCCCTCCCTCTCCCTGCTAAAAATATTTTCGTTGACAGTAGTGTGTAAGTCAACCCCCCTCATAGGTTCTATTTCAGTTCTTTCTCACCCTAACTCAAACCGGCCCGTCTCAACATCACCGACCTCTTGATCTCATTTAAATACAGCTGCTCCAAGTTAAAGAACACGTTCAGAGTCCCTGGTTATTGTTCAGACAAAGTGATAACATTATTCTTGGTTGGTGGTCTCTCCCATAGAGGGGACCTGTATTGCTCCAGCCTATTGTGCTTCACAACGGGAGGTGAAAAGGGCAAGAATATGTTTAAATCATTCATTAACATTCCCTTACATGATTGAAGATGTATTAATCTGATTATGCTGTACTCAACTGGGTGGGAGTAAGTGATCTGTAAGCTTTAGGTTTGATAGATGTTCATATGCCAATAGGGGTGTTCAGACAGTTGACCCCTAGGATTATGTTCTTGTGATGATGTCATAATATGATTGGCTTCTTGGATGGATTTTCATAACATGTCTTTGTGCTCTGTGTTGATACAGTAGAACCATTATGAATAGATCTCTGGGTCTGTTTTGTTTTCTAGCCGTAATATATTACAGTATGCAGACATATCTATGGTTGTGTGTGTAAATGTGCAAGGTAAATCAATCCTTAAAATAATTTGGTAACACTGTACTTAAAACCTGCAGGTATAATGCATTATGATGCCGTTATAACACATTCATAAGACTGTCATGATAATGTATGTCTTCTAATCATCTCATCCTGACTTAATCCAAGCTATTGATTTGTGTCTCTCTCTCTGGTTGTTTGTAGGACCAGGATGCAGCCGGGGCGACAGCGCTCCATCTCGCAGCCCGGTTCGGACGGGTAGAGGTCGTCCATTGGCTGCTGTTGGTTGGGGGCGTGGCCGAGGAGACGACAGACTGTGGGGCAGTCCCCGCCCATTACGCTGCTGCCAAGGGAGACCTTACCTGTCTGAAACTACTGGTCCACCAAGCACCTGGGTAGGACCAAAGATGAACAACATGTATGGATAGGACTGCTGCCTCTACACGTCTATCCAGTCAATGTGTTGGATGGTTGATTGTTGTCACTGCTTGTCTTACAGTGGTCATAGTGGAGAATATAGTCCTCATTGTCCTACAGTGGTCATAGTGGAGAATATAGTCCTCATTGTCCTACAGTGGTCATAGTGGAGAATATAGTCCTCATTGTCATAGTGGAGAATATAGTCCTCATTGTCCTAGTGGTCATAGTGGAGAATATAGTCCTCATTGTCCTAGTGGTCATAGTGGAGAATATAGTCCTCATTGTCCTAGTGGTCATAGTGGAGAATATAGTCCTCATTGTCCTACAGTGGTCATAGTGGAGAATATAGTCCTCATTGTCATAGTGGAGAATATAGTCCTCATTGTCCTAGTGGTCATAGTGGAGAATATAGTCCTCATTGTCCTACAGTGGTCATAGTGGAGAATATAGTCCTCATTGTCTTACAGTGGTCATAGTTGAGAATATAGTCCTCATTGTCCTACAGTGGTCATAGTGGAGAATATAGTCCTCATTGTCCTACAGTGGTCATAGTGGAGAATATAGTCCTCATTGTCCTAGTGGTCATAGTGGAGAATATAGTCCTCATTGTCCTAGTGGTCATAGTGGAGAATATAGTCCTCATTGTCCCACAGTGGTCATAGTGGAGAATATAGTCCTCATTGTCCTAGTGGTCATAGTGGAGAATATAGTCCTCATTGTCCTAGTGGTCATAGTGGAGAATATAGTCCTCATTGTCCTACAGTGGTCATAGTGGAGAATATAGTCCTCATTGTCCTACAGTGGTCATAGTGGAGAATATAGTCCTCATTGTCCTACAGTGGTCATAGTGGAGAATATAGTCCTCATTGTCCTACAGTGGTCATAGTGGAGAATATAGTCCTCATTGTCCCACAGTGGTCATAGTGGAGAATATAGTCCTCATTGTCCTACAGTGGTCATAGTGGAGAATATAGTCCTCATTGTCCTACAGTGGTCATAGTGGAGAATATAGTCCTCATTGTCCTACAGTGGTCATAGTGGAGAATATAGTCCTCATTGTCCTACAGTGGTCATAGTGGAGAATATAGTCCTCATTGTCCCACAGTGGTCATAGTGGAGAATATAGTCCTCATTGTCCTACAGTGGTCATAGTGGAGAATATAGTCCTCATTGTCCTACAGTGGTCATAGTGGAGAATATAGTCCTCATTGTCCCACAGTGGTCATAGTGGAGAATATAGTCCTCATTGTCCTAGTGGTCATAGTGGAGAATATAGTCCTCATTGTCCTACAGTGGTCATAGTGGAGAATATAGTCCTCATTGTCCTACAGTGGTCATAGTGTATTTGTTGATTGAACAGGAAGTAGTGGTGGTAAGACATGATGAACCCTAACCTTAAGTTGACCCAGAGAGGTAACCACAGGGTATCCCATGACTCCTCTCACTCTGCCCCGCTGACATGTGATCGCCAGGGCATGGGACACACACACGACCCATCCAGGTCAGCCACCTCGAAACCCCACAGAGATTCACACACGATGGGTGATGGCACCATGGCAACCATGCCACTCTACTTTGTTTCATTCAGGGGGTTAGGTTAGGTTAGAGCCAGGTTAGGGTAGGTTAAGGCCGGGCCAGGTTAAGTTAAGGCCAGGTCAGGTTAGGTTAGGTTAAGGCCAGTTTAGGTTAGGTTAAGGCCAAGTTAGGGCCAGGTTAGGTTAGGTTAACGTTAGGTTAGGGTTAGGTTAAGGTCAGGTCAGGTTAGGTTAAGGTTAGGTTAAGGTTAGGTTAAGGCCAGGTCAGGTTAAGGCCAGGTCAGGTCAGGTTAGGTTAAGGCCAGGTCAGGTTAAGGCCAGGTCAGGTTAGGTTAAGGCCAGGCTAGGTTAAGGCCAGGTCAGGTTAAGTTAACGTTAGGTTAGGGCTAGGTTAAGGTCAGGTCAGGTTAGGTTAAGGTTAGGTTAAGGTTAGGTTAAGGCCAGGTCAGGTTAAGGCCAGGTCAGGTTAGGTTAGGTTAAGGCCAGGTTAGGTTAAAGTTAAGGTTAGGTTAAGGCCAGGTCAGGTTAGGTTAAGGCCAGGTCATGTTAGGTTAAGATTAGGTTAGGTTAAGGTTAGGTTAGGGCCAGGTTAAGGCCAGGTTAGGTTAAGGCCAGGTCAGGTTAGGTTAGGTTAGGTTAAGGCCAGGTTAGGGTTAACCTGGCCGTAACCTAGCCTGGCCTTAACCTATCCTAACCTGGCCTTAACCTAACCTGGCCCTAACCTATCCTAACCTGGCCTTAACCTAACCTAACCTGGCCTTAACCTAACCTATCCTAAACTGGCCTTAACCTAACCTGGCCCTAACCTAACCTAACCTGACCTTTTAACCTAATGTTAACATTACTGTATAACTGTAGTTGTATAAAGTATTATCTGCCACTAACATTACTGTATAACTGTAGTTTTATAATGTATTATCTGCCCACTAACATTACTGTATAACTGTAGTTTTATAATGTATTATCTGCCCACTAACATTACTGTGTAACTGGAGTTGTATAATGTACATTCTGGTGTCATCTTCACGATGCCTCCCTGTGTGTTTCTTCCACCAGGTGTGTGAACCGTCAGACCGGAATCGGTGCCACCCCTCTGTACCTGGCGTGTCAGGAGGGCCACCTGCATGTAGTGGAGTACCTGGTGAAGGACTGCGGGTCGGACGTACACCTCAGGGCCCATGATGGCATGACCGGCCTGCACGCTGCTGCACACATGGGTCACCATGCCCTGGTGGTCTGGCTGGTAAGTGGACTGCATGCCAATATGCTGTAGAACAGTGTTCCCTCAAACCTCTCCTTGAGTACCCACCAGTTTATTGCACTTATTTTATATTTTCCAGTACATATATTATTATTTAGCCAGAAATCTTTCTGATTGAGAGGGGGTCAAATACTTATTTCCCTCATTAAAATGCAAATCAATTTATAACATTTTTGACATGGGTTTTTCTGGATTTTTTTGTTGTTATTCTGTCTCTCACTGTTCAAATAAACCTACCATTAAAATTATAGACTGATCATTTCTTTGTCAGTGGGCAAACGTACAAAATCAGCAGGGGATCAAATACTTTTTTCCCTCACTTTAGTAACCAAAAAAGTGTTAAACAAATCAAAATATATTTTATATTTGAGATTCTTTAACTAGCCACCCTTTGCCTTGATGACAGCTTTGCACACTCTTGGCATTCTCTCAACCAGCTTCATGAGGTAGTAACCTGGAATGCATTTCAATTAACAGATGTGCCTTCTTAAAAGTTAATTTGTGGAATTTCTTTCCTTCTTAATGCGTTTGAGCCAATCAGTTGTGTTGTGACAAGGTAGGGGGGGTATACAGAAGATAGCCCTATTTGGTAAAAGACCAAGTCCATATTATGGTAAGAACAGCTCAAATAAGCAAAGAGAAACGACAGTCCATCATTACTTTAAGACATGAAGGTCAGTCAATACGGAACATTTCAAGAACTTTGAACGTTTCTTCAAGTGCAGTCGCAAAAACCATCAAACGTTATAATGAAACTGACTCATGAGGACCGCCACAGGAATGGAAGACCCAGAGTTACTTCTGCTGCAGAGGATAAGTTCATTAGAGTTACCAGCCTCATAAATTGCAACCCAAAAAAATGCTTCACAGAGTTCAAGTAACAGACACATCTCAACATCAACTGTTCAGAGGGGACTGTGTGAATCAGGCCTCCATGGTCGATTTACTGCAAAGAAACCACTACTTAAGGACACCAATAAGAAGAAGAGACCTGCTTGGGGCAAGAAACAGGAGCAATGGACATTAGACCATTGGAAATGTGTCCTTTGGTCTGGTGTACAAATTGAAGATTTTTGGTTCCAACCGCCTTGGCTTTGTGAGACACGGTGTGGGTGAATGGATGATCTCTGCATGTGTAGTTCCCACCGTAAAGCATGGAGGAGGAGGTGTTATGGTGTGGGGGTGCTTTGCTGGTGACACTGTCTGTGATTTATTTAGAATTCAAGGCACAATTAACCAGAATGGCTACCACAGCATTCTGCAGTGATACGCCATCCCATCTGGTTTGGGCTTAGTGGGACTATCATTTGTTTTTCAACAGGACAATGACACACCTCCAGGCTGTGGAAGGGCTATTTTACCAAGAAGGAGAGTGATGGAGTGCTGCATCAGATGACTTGGCCTCCACAATCACCCGACCTCAACCTAATTGAGATGGTTTGGGATGAGTGAAGGAAAAGCAACCAACAAGTGCTCAGCATATGTGGGAACTCCTTCAAGACTGTTGAAAAAGCATTCCAGGTGAAGCTGGTTGAGAGAATGCCAAGAGTGTGCAAAGCTGTCATCAAGGCAAAGAGTGGCTACTTTGAAGAATCTCAAATATAAAATATATTTTGATTTTTTTAACACTTTTTTTGGTTACTACATGATTCCATATGTGTTATTTCATAGTTTTGATGTCTTCACTATTATTCTACAATGTAGAAAATAGTAAAAATAAAGAAAAACCTTTGAATGAGTAGGTGTGTCCAAACTTTTGACTGGTAGTGTATATACACACATATACACACACGTTTTAAAAATATATATTCCTTTATTATTTTCCCCTAACCCTACCACCCCTCTCCTAATTGGAGTAAACTAATGGACAACAACACTTAGGCTTCTACTTCCAGCTTATACATACTATATACATTTTACGGACACAATGTATTTTACAATAGTTATATTTTGTTTGTTTTTAACCCCATCATTCAGCTACCATCAACCCCTCCCATCTATCTCTGAAGCCAATCCAGTTTGAGTTCTATTTTGCGTATATTTTTAACTGAGCTGTTTCACAAAAGTTCTGAACCTATATACATTTTACAGACACAGTATATTTTACATTAGTTACTTGTTGTTTTTAATCCCACCCATCAGCTCCACCACAGATGGTATTAGTTCACTATGTTGAGTTATAAGGTCCTGCGACAGACAAGCTTCCTTTCCAGGAGGTGTTCTTATTCATCAAAGGCTTACTTACTTATGTTGAGACAACATTCTCCTCCCCTGTCATTTGTCCCTCGCAGGCCACCTTAACATTCTGGTCTGTTGACATTTGTAACTCATAGGCCACCTTCACAGACCTTAGCCTGCAGTGCCAGGACAGGGAGGGGGCGACTGCTCTTCACTTCGCGGCCAGTGGGGGGCACCATCGCATCCTGGAGAGGCTGCTCCGCATGGGGGCAAAGGTCATCAGAGACTACTGGGGGGGAACCCCTCTACATGATGCAGCTGAAAACGGAGAGCTGGAGGTGAGAGATATGACAAGATCAGACTCTCAGAGTAGGAGTGCTGATCTAGGATCTGGTCCCCCTTGTCCATGTAATCTGATTCACAGTGGTCTAAAAGTTAAAACTGATCGTAAATCAGAACTCCTAACTATCTACAGTATATTGAAGTCATAGTAACAGAGGTTTGATTCAGTCTGTTTGCTAACTGTTACCCCTCCTTCTAGTGCTGCAGGATCCTGTTAGCCAACCAGGTGAGCCCATCAGAGCAGGACATAGATGGGTTCACAGCAGCAGACCTGGCAGAGTACAACGGACACTACGACTGTGCCGGCTACCTCCGAGCCGTGGAGACATGCGTAAGACCCAAAACCTCTGGCTACCTCCGAGCCGTGGAGACATGCGTAAGACCCAAAACCTCCGGCTACCTCCGAGCCGTGGAGACATGCGTAAGACCCAAAACCTCCGGCTACCTCCGAGCCGTGAAGACATGCATAAGACCCAAAACCTCCGGCTACCTCCGAGCCGTGGAGACATGCGTAAGACCCAAAACCTCCGGCTACCTCCGAGCCGTGGAGACATGCGTAAGACCCAAAACCTCCGGCTACCTCCGAGCCGTGAAGACATGCGTAAGACCCAAAACCTCCGGCTACCTCCGAGCCGTAGAGACATTCGTAAGACCCAAAACCTCCGGCTACCTCCGAGCCGTGAAGACATGCGTAAGACCCAAAACCTCCGGCTACCTCCGAGCCGTAGAGACATTCGTAAGACCCAAAACCTCCGGCTACCTCCGAGCCGTGAAGACATGCGTAAGACCCAAAACCTCCGGCTACCTCCGAGCCGTGGAGACATGCGTAAGACCCAAAACCTCCGGCTACCTCCGAGCCGTGGAGACATGCGTAAGACCCAAAACCTCCGGCTACCTCCGAGCCGTAGAGACATGCGTAAGACCCAAAACCTCCGGCTACCTCCGAGCCGTGGAGACATGCGTAAGACCCAAAACCTCCGGCTACCTCCGAGCCGTGGAGACATGCGTAAGACCCAAAACCTCCGGCTACCTCCGAGCCGTGAAGACATGCGTAAGACCCAAAACCTCCGGCTACCTCCGAGCCGTAGAGACATGCGTAAGACCCAAAACCTCTCCCTTTATACCATATTTCTTAGTTCAGAATTTATTTTCTTGTTTTGTGGCCTCTGTAACTGTATATTGTTCCCAAGCATATTTTTTTGCATTAGAATCCAAGTCGGAACAAGCTTTAAAACATCTATAAAGAGGAAAACTGTTTGTCTCTTACAGTCGTGTTGTGATTTGAGACTGTCCGTGTGTCTAGTGTTCAGACCTTAAGCCTTGTTCACACTGCAGGCCTTAATGCTCAAATCAGTTTTATTTTTCAAAATCCATTTTGGAATACGGACTGTCCAAACAGCAAGTTACAAGTGACCAAATCGGATTTTGTGTGTGTGTGTGTTCAGACAGCAGTCATTTGCTGACATGGCTACGCTAGTTGTCATAGTAACGACGGGTGCGCGCAGTGGTGTAGGCTGATTTGGTCAGTGGTGCTCGTGCTTCCTGTCACTCTGAAGTTATGTAGCAAGCGAAGGTGACAGCAGTGCCTGCCATGGACGTTTCCCCAGTTGCTTTGAATGTTCAAAATGAAAGTGTAAGAGAACTTTTAAACCCTCAAAGGATAAAGATGATCCAACTTTCAAAACGAGTCCTTTTTGGCTAGCCACAGCAGCCAACTAGCTGTTTAGCTTTCTAGCACATGCGCTCATTTGTTTGTAAACAATTAACAAGCTAGTTGGCTACCACATGTTCTTGTCAAACTGTCAACAGTAGGTAGCAAGCAACAATATATGCCAAATAACAGTCTAAAAACCACTTGAGTTCAAATAAATTCGATTTGACCGTTCAGACACAAGTCACATGGCCAGGAATCAGATCACTCAATCAATCACATTTTTATTTATAAAGCCCTTTTTACATCAGCAGATGTCACAAAGTGCTATACAGAATCCCAGCCTAAAACCCCAAACAGCAAGCAATGCAGATGTAGAAGCACGGTGGCTAGGAAAAATTCCCTAGAAAGGCAGAAACCTAGGAAGAAACCTAGAGAGGAACCAGGCTGTGCCGGGTGGAGATTATAACAGTACATGGCCATTAAGGACAGATTTTTCTCCAAGATGTTCAAACGTTCATAGATGACCAGCAGGGTCAAATAATAATCACAGTGGTTGTAGAGGTTGCAACAGGTCAGTACATCAGGAGTAAATGTTATTAGCTTAGTATAGGGGAGTGTACACTAGATATAGAGGAGTGTACACAAGATATAGGGGAGTGTACACTAGATATAGGGGAGTGCACACTAGATATAGGGGAGTGCACACTAGATATAGGGGAGTGTACACTAGATATAGGGGAGTGTACACTAGATATAAGGGAGTGTTCAATAGATATAGGGGAGTGTACACTAGATATAGAGAAGTGTACACTAGATATATCAGAGTGTACACTAGATATAGGGGAGTGCACACTAGATATAGGGGAGTGCACACTAGACATATGAGTGTACACTAGATATAGGGGAGTGTACACTAGATATAGGGGAGTGTACACTAGATATAGGGGAGTGTACACTAGATATAAGGGAGTGTTCAATAGATATAGGAGAGTGTACACTAGATATAGGAGAGTGTACACTAGATATAGAGGAGTGTTCAATAGATATAGGGGAGTGTTCAATAGATATAGGGGAGTGTACACTAGATATAGAGGAGTGTTCAATAGATATAGGGGAGTGTACACTAGATATAGGGGAGTGTACACTAGATATAGGGGAGTGTACAATAGATATAGGGGAGTGTACACTAGATATAGAAGAGTGTACACTAGATATAGAAAAGTGTAAACTAGATATAGGGGAGTGTTCAATAGATATAGGAGAGTGTTCAATAGATATAGGGGAGTGTACACTAGATATAGAAGAGTGTAAACTAGATATAGGGGAGTGTAAACTAGATATAGGGGAGTGTACACTGCATCGCAGTGCTAGCTGTGCCACTAGAGATCCTGGTTCGAATCCAGGCTCTGCTGTAGCCGGCTGCAACCGGGAGACCAATGGGGCGGCGCACAATTGGCCCAGCGTCGTCCAGGGTAGGGGAGGGAATGGCCGGCAGGGATGTAGCTCAGTTGGTAGAGCATGGCGTTTGCAACGCCAGGGTTGTGGGTTCGATTCCCACGGGGGGCCAGTATGAAAAAAAAATAAAGAATAATGTATGCACTAACTGTAAGTTGCTCAGGATAAGAGCATCTGCTAAATAATGTAAAATGTAAAAAAAAATGTAAACTAGTGTACACTAGATATAGGGGAGTGTACACTAGATATAGGGGAGTGTTCAATAGATATAGGGGGAGTGTACACTAGATATAGGGGAGTGTTCAATAGATATAGGGGAGTGTACACTAGATATAGGGGAGTGTACACTAGATATAGGGAAGTGTACACTAGATATAGGGAAGTGTACACTAGATATAGGGAAGTGTACACTAGATATAGGGGAAGTGTACACTAGATATAGGGGAGTGTACACTAGATATAGGGGAGTGTACACTAGATATAGGGAGTGTACACTAGATATAAGGGGAGTGTACAATAGATATAGGGGAGTGTACAATAGATATAGGGGAGTGTACACTAGATATAGGGGAGTGTACACTAGATATAGGGGAGTGTACACTAGATATAGGGGAGTGTACACTAGATATAGGGGAGTGTACACTAGATATAGGGGAGTGTACACTAGATATAGGGGAGTGTACACTAGATATAGGGGAGTGTACACTAGATATAGGGGAGTGTACACTAGATATAGGGGAGTGTACACTAGATATAGGGGAGTGTACACTAGATATAGGGGAGTGTACACTAGATATAGGGGAGTGTACACTAGATATAGGGGAGTGTACACTAGATATAGGGGAGTGTACACTAGATATAGGGGAGTGTACACTAGATATAGGGGAGTGTACACTAGATATAGGGGAGTGTACACTAGATATAGGGGAGTGTACACTAGATATAGGGGAGTGTTCAATAGATATAGAGAAGTGTACACTATATATAGGGGAGTGTACACTAGATATAGGGGAGTGTACAATAGATATAGGGGAGTGTACACTAGATATAGGGGAGTGTACACTAGATATAGAGAAGTGTACACTATATATAGGGGAGTGTACAATAGATATAGGGGAGTGTACACTAGATATAGGGGAGTGTACAATAGATATAGGGGAGTGTACACTAGATATAGGGGAGTGTACACTGGATATAGGGGAGTGTTCAATAGATATAGGGGAGTGTACACTAGATATGAGAGTGTACACTAGATATAGGGGAGTGTTCAATAGATATAGGGGAGTGTACACTAGATATAGTGGAGTGTTCAATAGCTATAGAGGAGTGTACTCTTTCAACTGGACATAGTTCTCTACCACATTGCTATACGATGTGTAATACTCTAGAATACTGATCTATCTGGAAGTTCCAACCCTAATGGTTGCTTTTGACACTACAGTCAATATGTCCGATAGCGGCTGTAATATACAGAGGCAATAAGGATCTGGGAAAACATGAAATGTTGATGGACACAGAGCATGAACTTATGACCCCCCATGATCCATCCCATGACCACATGATGTCCAGATAGTTACATCACATGTATTGTTGTGTGTGTGTGTTGTTGTGTGTGTGTGTGTATTGTTATGTGTGTGTGTGTGTGTGTGTTATGTGTGTGTGTGTAGTTATGTGTGTGTATTGTTATGTGTGTGTGTGTGTGTTGTTGTGTGTGTGTATTGTTGTGTGTGTGTTGTTGTGTGTGTGTTATGTGTGTGTGTGTAGTTATGTGTGTGTGTTGTTGTTGTTATATGTGTGTGTTGTTATGTGTGTGTATTGTTAGGTGTGTGTGTGTGTGTGTGTATATTGTTATGTGTGTGTGTGTGTGTGTGTTGTTGTGTGTGTGTGTGTTGTTATGTGTGTGTGTTGTTGTGTGTGTTGTTGTGTGTGTTGTTGTGTGTGTGCTCGCCTCAGTCCACCACGTCCACAGTTCTACATACCCATAAATACCCAGTGATGTGTCCCCTACACAGTGATAGCAGCTCTCCGCCTGGCAGCCCATAGATACCCAGTGATGTGTCCCCTACACAGTGATAGCAGCTCTCTGCCTGGCAGCCCATAGATACCCAGTGATGTGTCCCCTACACAGTGATAGCAGCTCTCTGCCTGGCAGCCCATAGATACCCAGTGATGTGTCCCCTACACAGTGATAGCAGCTCTCTGCCTGGCAGCCCATAGATACCCAGTGATGTGTCCCCTACACAGTGATAGCAGCTCTCTGCCTGGCAGCCCATAGATACCCAGTGATGTGTCCCCTACACAGTGATAGCAGCTCTCTGCCTGGCAGCCCATAGATACCCAGTGATGTGTCCCCTACACAGTGATAGCAGCTCTCTGCCTGGCAGCCCATAGATACCCAGTGATGTGTCCCCTACACAGTGATAGCAGCTCTCTGCCTGGCAGCCCATAGATACCCATTGATGTGTCCCCTACACAGTGATAGCAGCTCTCTGCCTGGCAGCCCATAGATACCCATTGATGTGTCCCCTACACAGTGATAGCAGCTCTCTGCCTGGCAGCCCATAGATACCCATTGATGTGTCCCCTACACAGTGATAGCAGCTCTCTGCCTGGCAGCCCATAGATACCCATTGATGTGTCCCCTACACAGTGATAGCAGCTCTCTGCCTGGCAGCCCATAGATACCCATTGATGTGTCCCCTACACAGTGATAGCAGCTCTCTGCCTGGCAGCCCATAGATACCCATTGATGTGTCCCCTACACATGTGACATGTTAGAATGAGGATGGAAAGACTATGCACTCCAAATGGCACCCTATTCCCATAGAGCACCGGTCAAAAGTAGTGCACTACATAGGGAATAGGGGGTGGCATTTGGGGCGTACCCAGCGAAGCTTGGCTCCCGGGGGATAGCTTCACCTCCCCCTCCACCTGAAATAATCCTCCTGCCTCCTGTTAACAACGGGACTGCTAATTAACTGTGGAGCCGCTGGCGCTGCAGTGTTGCAGCTGCTGTTTGGAGACGCCGTGAGCCCCTGGGACCTATCAGTTACCCCAGATAGGAAGCTCAGGTGGCGGGGAGAGGGCCTGGCCTATGGGGCCTGAGCCGGTTATGAGATCTGATGTCTTCGGTTTCACCATTTTCACTGCAGTTCTGATGCCTGGAACCGGAAACTCTATCCCTCAGGAGCAGGATGTCATGTTGGCTTCAAACACACGTCCTCCTCGGTTTGATTGTGTGTCATGTTCTGTTTCCAGATCACCCATTACACATAGCATATCATATTATGGTGGTTTAGTTTAGATTAGAATAGGGCTGTTCTCAACAAAGGCCCTAAAATTTGGTGTAAAGTGTAAACTCTCAAGGATAATGCTTGTACTTTTTTATCTATTTAATCCCATGAAATTGAAGTCATTGCAACAGTAGTTCTGTGAAAAACGTGCAGTATAAATCCACTGGGTCGTTTTAATTACATGTCCCTTAGTGTCACACTTTCACAGGGTTGTAGGGTTTCTGTCCGTTCTAAAGTGTCAGTCCGTCACTTCGTCTCATTTCCGATTGGCAGCTTTTAATGGGCCGGTAGCCAGAGAGTTGCGTGCTAGGTTTTTCATCATGTTTGGTTTTCTCCGAAAGAGATCACCTTCCCTCCTCCTTATTTAGCTAGCATTCTGCTACAGTCAGCCAGCCAGCCAGCCAGCCAGCCAGCCAGTCAGCAAGCCAGCCAGTCAGCCAGCCAGCCAGCCAGTCAGCAAACCAGCCAGTCAGTCAGCGAGCCAGCCAACCAGTCAGCCAGCCAGTCAGCCAGCCAGTCAGCCATCCAGTCAGTCAGCCATCCAGCCAGCCAGCCAGTCAGCCATCCAGCCAGCCAGCCATCCAGTCAGCCAGCCATCCAGCCATCCAGCCAGCCATCCAGTCAGCCAGCCATCCAGCCATCCAGTCAGCCAGCCATCCAGCCATCCAGCCAGCCATCCAGTCAGCCAGCCAGCCATCCAGTCAGCCAGCCATCCAGCCATCCAGTCAGCCAGCCATCCAGCTAGTCAGCCAGTCAGCCATCCATCCATCCATCCATCCAGTCAGCCAGCCATCCAGTCAGCCAGCCATCCAGCCAGCCAGCCAGCCAGCCATCCAGTCAGCCAGCCATCCAGCCATCCAGTCAGCCAGCCATCCAGCTAGTCAGCCAGTCAGCCATCCATCCATCCATCCAGTCAGCCAGCCAGTCAGCCATCCATCCATCCATCCATCCAGTCAGCCAGCCAGCCAGCCAGTCAAAGTTTGCTGCTTCAGTGTTATGAGATATTTTTGTCAGATGTTACTATGGTATACTGAAGTATAATTACAAGAATTCCATAAGTGTCAAAGGCTTTTATTGACAATTACATTAAGTTTATGCAAAGAGTCAATATTTGCAGTGTTGACCCTTCTTTTTCAAGACCTCTGCAATCCGCCCTGGCATGCTGTCAATTAACTTCTGGGCCACATCCTGACTGATGGCAGCCCATTCTTGAATAATCAATGCTTGGAGTTTGTCAGAATTTGTGGGTTTTTGTTTGTCCACCCGCCTCTTGAGGATCGACCACAAGTTCTCAATGGGATTAAGGTCTGGGGAGTTTCCTGGCCATGGACCCAACATTTCAATGTTTTGTACCCCGAGCCACTTAGTTATCACTTTTGCCTCATGGCAAGGTGCTCCATCATGCTGGAAAAGGCATTGGTCATCACCAAACTGTTCTTGGATGGTTGGGAGAAGTTGCTCTCGGAGGATGTGTTGGTACCATTCTTTATTCATGGCTGTGTTCTTAGGCAAAATTGTGAGTGAGCCCACTCCCTTGGCTGAGAAGCAACCCCACACATGAATGGTCTCAGGATGCTTTAATGTTGTCATGACACAGGACTGATGGTAGCGCTCACCTTGTCTTCTCCGGACAAGGTGTTTTCCGGATGCCCCAAACAATCGGAAAGGGGATTCATCAGAGAAAATGACTTTACCCCAGTCCTCAGCAGTCCAATCCCTGTACCTTTTGCAGAATATCAGTCTGTCCCTGATGTTTTTCCTGGAGAGAAGTGGCTTATTTGCTGCCTTTCTTGACACCAGGCCATCCTCCAAAAGTCTTCGCCTCACTGTGCGTGCAGATGCACTCACACCTGCCTGCTGCCATTCCTGAGCAAGCTCTGCACTGGTGGTGCCCCGATCCTGCAGCTGAATACACTTTAGGAGACGGTCCTGGCGCTTGCTGGACTTTCTTGGGCGCCCTGACGCCTTCTTCACAACAATTGAACCGCTCTCCTTGAAGTTCTTGATGATCTGATAAATGGTTGATTTAGGTGCAATCTTACTAGCAGCAATATCCTTGCCTGTGAAGCCCTTTTTGTGCAAAGCAATGATGACGGCACGTGTTTCCTTGCAGGTAACCATGGTTAACAGAGGAAGAACAATGATTTCAAGCACCACCCTCCTTTTAAAAGCTTCCCGTCTGTTATTCTAACTCAATCAGCATGACAGAGTAATCTCCAGCCTTGTCCTCGTCAACACTCTCACCTGTGTTAACGAGAGAATCACTGACATGATGGCAGCTGGTCCTTTTGTGGCAGGGCTGAAATGCAGTGGAAATGTTTTTGGGGGATTAAGTTCATTTTCATGGCAAAGAGGGACTTTGCAATCTATTGCAATTCATCTGATCACTCTTCATGACATTCTGGAGTATATGCAAACTGCCATCATCAAAACTGAGGCAGCAGACTTTGTGAAAATTAGTATTTGTGTCATTCTCAAAACGTTTGACCACGACTGTAGTGCACTACTTTTGACCAGAGCCCTGTTAATTAGTGCACTATGTAGGGAATAGGGTGCCATTTGGGACGCAGACGAGGACTTCCGCTCTTCATTCACACAGAAAGACAGTGGACTTCTTGAAATGTGATATTTATTTTTTTTTACATTGGAAAGTCAAGAAAGGGCCTTCACAATGATAAGCTGAAACAGAGATAATGATCAGCTGAAACAGAGATAATGATCAGCTGAAACACGTTTCCACTTCACAATAACAGCACTTACAGTTGACCGGGGCAGAAATTTGACGAACTGACTTGTTGGAAAGGTGGCGTCCTATGACAGCTCTTCAGTAAGGCCATTCTACTGCCAATGTTTGTCTGTGGAGATTGCATGGCGGTGTGCTCAGTTGTATACACCTGTCAGCAACGGGTGTGGCTGAAATAGCTGAATCCACTAATTTGAATTGATGTCCACATACTTTTTGTGTATAAAGTGTCTATTTTCCAGCTGCTTTGACAGCCTTAGGTATCGTCCCAACTGGCACCCTATTCCCTATGGGCCCTGGTCAAAAGTAGTGCACTATAAAGGGAACAGGGTGCCATTGGGACACTACCTTAGTTCCGCTGACAGTTCTCTTCCTTTGTTCGGTGCCACAGCAACATAGCTGTTGGTTTGTCCTGCATTAGGGACATTACCGGCCATCCCATCCTACACCTTAATAATTAACACCATTCTCCGATCAGTGTTATTGTTTATTGGCTGGCAGGGCGGCAGTGTGGAGGCTGGCTGTCTGTTCATGGGGGTGTCAAACGCCTACCTGAATGACTGGCTGCCTGGTTACCTGGCAGGCTAGACGGCTGACTGACTGACTGGGTGGGATCTATCGGCAGATTCTGTCACGTCCTCATCATTGAGGGCCGACCGACCGGATAACTAACTAACTAATTGACTGACTGCAAGACGTAGCATCACTCGGGTCTGAGCCGTAAGTTACTTATTGATTTTGTTGATTGCTATGGCTTTATTTGATACACTGCTTTTAAGTCAAATGCTTGTCAATAGTGTTGATTCATTAATTAACTAGGCCAGGGGTAGGCAACTATACTGAACAAAAATATAAAACGCAACATGCAACAGTTTCTAAGATTTTACTGAGTTACAGTTCATATAAGGAAATCAGTCAATTGAAAAAAATTCAGTAGGTCCTAATTGATGGATTTCACATGACTGGGATGTTTTCGTTGTCCGTAGCTTATGCCTGCCCATACCATAACCCCAACGACACCATGGGGCACTCTGTTCACAACGTTGAAATCAGCAAACCGCTCTCCCACACATCGCCATACACGTGGTCTGCGGTTTTGAGGCTGGTTAGATGTACTGCCAAATTATCTAAAACGACGTTGGAAGCAGTGTCGTGTGTTCATGGATGCCAAGGGAAGCCAGGCTTCCCAAAAATATTTACAAAGAAAACAATTCTAAAACATAAAAAAATATATCTCTGTGTTTCATAATTTTCCTTCAATTCGCAAGAGGCTGAATGTACACTACATGACCAAAAGTATGTGGAAACCTGCTCGTCCAACATCTCATTCCAAAATCATGGGCATTAATATGGAGTTGGTCCCCCCTTTGCTGCTATAACAGCCTCCACTCTTCTGGGAAGGCTTTCCACTAGATGTTGGAACATTGCTGCGTGGATTTGCTTCCATTCAGCCACAAGAGCATTAGTGAGGTCGGGCACTGATGTTGGGCGATTAGGCCTGGCTCGCAGTCGGTGTTCCAATTCATCCCAAAGGTGTTCGAATGGCGTTGAGGTCAGGGCTCTGTGCATGCCAGTCAAGTTCTTCCACACCAATCTCGACAAACCATTTCTGTATGGACCTCGCTTTGTGCACGGGGGGCATTATCATGCTGAAACGGGTAAGGACCTTCCCCAAACTGTTGCCACCAAGTTGGAAACACAGAATCGTCTAGAATGTCATTGTATGCTGTAGCGTTAAGATTTCCCTTCACTGGAACTAAGGGGCCTAACCCGAACCATGAAAAACAGCCCCAGACCATTATTCCTCCTCCACCAAACTTTATACAGTTGGCACTATGTATTGGGGCAGGTAGCGTTCTCCTGGCATCCGCCAAATCCAGATTCGTCCGTCGGACTGCCAGATGCGTGATTCATCACTCCAGAGAACGCGTTTCCACTGCTCCAGTCCAATGGCAGTGAACGTTATACCACTTCACAGCATAGTGTGTTACCAATTGTTTTCTTGGTGACTATGGTCCCAGCTGCCTTGAAATCATTGACAAGATCCTCCCGTGTAGTTCTGGGCTGATTCCTCACCGTTCTCATGATCATTGCAACTCCACGAGGTGAGATCTTGCATGGAGCCCCAGGCCGAGGGAGATTGACAGTTCTTTTGTATTTCTTCCATTTGCGAATAATCGCACCAACTGTTGTCACCTTCTCACCAAGCTGCTTGGCGATGTCTTGTAGCCCATTCCAGCCGTGTGTAGGTCTACAATCTTGTCCCTGACATCCTTGGAGAGCTCTTTGGTCTTGGCCATGGTGGAGAGTTTGGAATCTGATTCATTGATTGCTTCTGTGGACAGGTGTCTTTTATACAGGTAACAAGCTGAGATTAGGAGCACTCCCTTTAAGAGTGTGCTCCTAATCTCAGCTCGTTACCTGTATAAAAGACACCTGGGAGCCAGAAATCTTCTGATTGAGAGGGGGTCAAATACTTCTTTCCCTTATTAAAATGCAAATCAATTTCAAAAAATTTTGACATGCGTTTTTCTGGATTTTTTTGTTGTTATTCTGTCTCTCACTGTTCAAATAAACCTACCATTAAAATTATAGACTGATCATTTCTTTGTCAGTGGGCAAACATACAAAATCAGCAGGGGATCAAATACTTTTTTCCCTTCACTGTACATACATACATATACCTTTTTTGTATGAGAATACCTTCAATTTTATGCTGACAGTCTGCACTTTTACCTCATAAATATAGTCATTGTATCATTTCAGATCCAAAGTGCTGGAGTACAGAGCCAGAACAACAACAGATGTGTGACTGTCTCTTTTTTTTATTTGATATGTTAGTCATTTAGGAGACGCTCTTATCCTTAGCCTTGCTCAAGGGCACAACGATAGGCTTTTTCACATAGTCGGCTTGGGGATTCAAACCAGCGACCTTTCGGTTACTGCCGAAAACCGATATTTATACACTGACTATACAAAACATTAGGAACACCTGCTCTTTCCATGACATAAACTGACCAGGTGAATCCAGGTAAAAGCGATGATCCCTTATTGATGTCACTTGTTAAATCCACTTCAATCATTGTAGATGAAGGGGAGGAGACAGGGGTTAAAGAAGGATTTTTAAGCCTTGAGACAATTGAGACATGGATTGTGTATGTGTGCCATTCAGAGGGTGAATGGGAAAGACAAAATTTTGAAGTGCCTTTGAACTGGCTATGGTAGTAGGTGCCAGGCGCACCGGTTTGTGTCAAGAACTGCTTGGTTTTTCACGCTCAACAGTTTCCCGCGGGTATCAAGAATGGTCCACCACCCATTGGACATCCAGCCAACTTGACACAACTGTGGGCAGCATTGGAGTCAACATGGGGCCAGCATCCCTGTGGAAAGCTTTCGACACCTTGTAGAGTTCATGCCCCGACAAATTGAGGCTGTTCTGAGGGCAAAAGGGTGTAAAACTCAATATTAGGAAGGTGTCCCTAATGTTTTGTACACTCACTATATTTTTTGTTGTTGTATTTTTTTGTATTAAAAACTTTTAGAGTCCAATATTTGTTTTTGCAGGGGCAAAAAAAAAAAAAGTTGTGTTTTATTACTTAATTGTTTACTTTGGGGGGGGGGGGGGGTTAAAAAATTCACTTGCGGTACGGTTTTGTAAAAAACTTGTAGTTCAGGGGTCGTCTGTTGCTAACTCACTACAACATCACTGGGTCTGGGCAATAAGTGACTTACTTTTGGCTTTCTTCGCATGACACCTTGGAGTCTAGATGCTTGTCAGTATTTTGTATTGATTGATGTGTGAAAAGTGTTTTTGTTGTGGAGAGTAGTCTCTAAATTACAGCGGCACACAGTAATTTGTATCTCACACACCAATATGTTGTTGAACAGTGAGATTCCTGTAATTTTGCTTGAAACAGAATCCTGATTGTTGAGAAAGAAACTATGACTCTGTAGAACGATACCTTTAACAGGGTGCAGAGTGACTCCGTAGCACGATACCTTTAACAGGGTGCAGAGTGACTCCGTAGCACGATACCTTTAACAGGGTGCAGAGTGACTCCGTAGCATGTTACCTTTAACAGGGTGCAGAGTGACTGTAGCACGATACCTTTAACAGGGTGCAGAGTGACTCCGTAGCACGATACCTTTAACAGGGTGCAGAGTGACTCCGTAGCACGATACCTTTAACAGGGTGCAGAGTGACTCCGTAGCATGTTACCTTTAACAGGGTGCAGAGTGACACTAGCACGATACCTTTAACAGGGTGCAGAGTGACACTAGCACGATACCTTTAACAGGGTGCAGAGTGACTCCGTAGCACGATACCTTTAACAGGGTGCAGAGTGACTCCGTAGCACGATACCTTTAACAGGGTGCAGAGTGACTCCGTAGCACGATACCTTTAACAGGGTGCAGAGTGACACTAGCACGATACCTTTAACAGGGTGCAGAGTGACTCTGTAGCACGATACCTTTAACAGGGTTCAGAGTGACACTAGCACGATACCTTTAACAGGGTGCAGAGTGACTCCGTAGCACGATACCTTTAACAGGGTGCAGAGTGACTCTGTAGCACGATACCTTTAACAGGGTGCAGAGTGACTCCGTAGCATGTTACCTTTAACAGGGTGCAGAGTGACTCCGTAGCACGATACCTTTAACAGGGTGCAGAGTGACTCTATAGCACGATACCTTTAACAGGGTGCAGAGTGACTCCGTAGCATGTTACCTTTAACAGGGTGCAGAGTGACTCCGTAGCACGATACCTTTAACAGGGTGCAGAGTGACTCTGTAGCACGATACCTTTAACAGGGTGCAGAGTGACTCTGTAGCACGATACCTTTAACAGGGTGCAGAGTGACTCTGTAGCACGATACCTTTAACAGGGTGCAGAGTGACTCTGTAGCACGATACCTTTAACAGGGTGCAGAGTGACTCTGTAGCACGATACCTTTAACAGGGTGCAGAGTGACTCCGTAGCACGATACCTTTAACAGGGTGCAGAGTGACTCTGTAGCACGATACCTTTAACAGGGTGCAGAGTGACTCCGTAGCACGATACCTTTAACAGGGTGCAGAGTGACTCTGTAGCACGATACCTTTAACAGGGTGCAGAGTGACTCTGTAGCACGATACCTTTAACAGGGTGCAGAGTGACTCCGTAGCACGATACCTTTAACAGGGTGCAGAGTGACTCCGTAGCACGATACCTTTAACAGGGTGCAGAGTGACTCCGTAGCACGATACCTTTAACAGGGTGCAGAGTGACTCCGTAGCACGATACCTTTAACAGGGTGCAGAGTGACTCCGTAGCACGATACCTTTAACAGGGTGCAGAGTGACTCCGTAGCACGATACCTTTAACAGGGTGCAGAGTGACTCCGTAGCACGATACCTTTAACAGGGTGCAGAGTGACTCCGTAGCACGATACCTTTAACAGGGTGCAGAGTGACTCCGTAGCACGATACCTTTAACAGGGTGCAGAGTGACTCCGTAGCACGATACCTTTAACAGGGTGCAGAGTGACTCTGTAGCACGATACCTTTAACAGGGTGCAGAGTGACTGTAGCACGATACCTTTAACAGGGTGCAGAGTGACTCTGTAGCACGATACCTTTAACAGGGTGCAGAGTGACTCTGTAGCACGATACCTTTAACAGGGTGCAGAGTGACTCTGTAGCACGATACCTTTAACAGGGTGCAGAGTGACTCTGTAGCACGATACCTTTAACAGTGTGCAGAGTGACTCTGTAGCACGATACCTTTAACAGGGTGCAGAGTGACTCTGTAGCACGATACCTTTAACAGGCTGCAGAGTGACTCTGTAGCACGATACCTTTAACAGGGTGCAGAGTGACTCTGTAGCACGATACCTTTAACAGGGTGCAGAGTGACACTGTAGAACGATACCTTTAACAGGGTGCAGAGTGACTCCGTAGAACGATACCTTTAACAGGGTGCAGAGTGACTCTGTAGCACGATACCTTTAACAGGGTGCAGAGTGACTCCGTAGCACGATACCTTTAACAGGGTGCAGAGTGACTCTGTAGCACGATACCTTTAACAGGGTGCAGAGTGACTCTGTAGCACGATACCTTTAACAGGGTGCAGAGTGACTCTGTAGCATGTTACCTTTAACAGGGTGCAGAGTGACTCCGTAGCATGTTACCTTTAACAGGGTGCAGAGTGACTCCGTAGCACGATACCTTTAACAGGGTGCAGAGTGACTCTGTAGCACGATACCTTTAACAGGGTGCAGAGTGACTCTGTAGCACGATACCTTTAACAGGGTGCAGAGTGACTCCGTAGCACGATACCTTTAACAGGGTGCAGAGTGACTCCGTAGCACGATACCTTTAACAGGGTGCAGAGTGACTCCGTAGCACGATACCTTTAACAGGGTGCAGAGTGACTCCGTAGCACGATACCTTTAACAGGGTGCAGAGTGACTCCGTAGCACGATACCTTTAACAGGGTGCAGAGTGACTCCGTAGCACGATACCTTTAACAGGGTGCAGAGTGACTCCGTAGCACGATACCTTTAACAGGGTGCAGAGTGACTCTGTAGCACGATACCTTTAACAGGGTGCAGAGTGACTGTAGCACGATACCTTTAACAGGGTGCAGAGTGACTCTGTAGCACGATACCTTTAACAGGGTGCAGAGTGACTCTGTAGCACGATACCTTTAACAGGGTGCAGAGTGACTCTGTAGCACGATACCTTTAACAGGGTGCAGAGTGACTCTGTAGCACGATACCTTTAACAGGGTGCAGAGTGACTCTGTAGCACGATACCTTTAACAGTGTGCAGAGTGACTCTGTAGCACGATACCTTTAACAGGGTGCAGAGTGACTCTGTAGCACGATACCTTTAACAGGGTGCAGAGTGACTCTGTAGCACGATACCTTTAACAGGGTGCAGAGTGACACTGTAGAACGATACCTTTAACAGGGTGCAGAGTGACTCCGTAGAACGATACCTTTAACAGGGTGCAGAGTGACTCTGTAGCACGATACCTTTAACAGGGTGCAGAGTGACTCCGTAGCACGATACCTTTAACAGGGTGCAGAGTGACTCTGTAGCACGATACCTTTAACAGGGTGCAGAGTGACTCCGTAGCACGATACCTTTAACAGGGTGCAGAGTGACTCCGTAGCACGATACCTTTAACAGGGTGCAGAGTGACTCTGTAGCACGATACCTTTAACAGGGTGCAGAGTGACTCTGTAGCATGTTACCTTTAACAGGGTGCAGAGTGACTCCGTAGCATGTTACCTTTAACAGGGTGCAGAGTGACTCTGTAGCACGGTACCTTTAACAGGGTGCAGAGTGACTCCGTAGCACGATACCTTTAACAGGGTGCAGAGTGACTCCGTAGCACGATACCTTTAACAGGGTGCAGAGTGACTCCGTAGCACGATACCTTTAACAGGGTGCAGAGTGACACCGTAGCACGATACCTTTAACAGGGTGCAGTTTAGAACAATAAACAAAACTGATTTATATCCTTTGAAATGGGATGTATATCTCATGAGACCGGGTTGGATTTCATTTCATTTACAGGAATAAACCAATGTGTTGTTGAATGTTGAGATTCTGGTAATATTTGTTAGTCACCGATTACAGTAAGCTGTATTTTGTATTCATGAGTAGCAGCTGCATTTGGGGCGGGACCCGTGTGGCTGGTGGGATTACATTCAGAAGCATCAATCCTGTAATTCATGCCTTTAATGTACAGTATCTTCAAATCAAATCAAATTTTATTGGTCACATACACGTATTTAGCAGATGTTATTGCGGGTGTAGCGAAATGCTTGTGTTCCTATCTCCAACAGTGCAGTAGTATCTAACAATTCACAACAATACACATAAATCTAAAAAATAAAAGAATGGAATTAAGAAATATATAAATATCAGATAGACATTTACGTCATTTAGCAGACGCTCTTATCCAGAGCGACTTACAGTTAGTGAGTGCATACATGTTTTTTTTATTATTATTATTTATTTATTTTCATACTGGCCCCCCGTGGGAAACGAACCCACAACCCTGCCGGCCAAACCCTCCCCTACCTTGGACGACGCTAGACCAATTGTGCGCCGCTCATGGGTCTCCCGGTCGCGGCCGGCTGCGACAGAGCCTGGACTCGAACCAGGATCTCTAGTGACACAGCTAGCACTGCGATGCAGTGCCTTAGACCACTCCGCCACTCGGGAGTGGCATTGACTAAAATACTAAAATACAGTAGAATAGAATACAGTATATACATATGAGATGAGTAAAGCAGTATGTAAACATTATTACATTTTACATTTAAATTTTTGTCATTTAGCAGACGCTCTTATCCAGAGCGACTTACAGGAGCAATTAGGGTTAAGTGCCTTGCTCAAGGGCACATCGACAGATTTTTCACCTAGTCGGCTCGGGGATTAGAACCAGCGACCTTTCGGTTACTGGCACTACGCTCTTAACCTCTAAGCTACCTGCCGCCTAATTATTAAAGTGACCAGTGATTCCATGTCTATGTATATAGGGCAGCAGCCTCTAAAGGTGCAGGGTTCAGTAACCGGGTTGTAGCCGGCTAGTGATGGCTATTTAACAGTCTGATGGCCTTGAGATAGAAGCAGTTTTTCAGTCTCTCGGTCCCAGCTTTGATGCACCTGTACTGACCTCGCCTTCTGGATGATAGCGGGGTGAACAGTTCGCCTTCTGGATGATAGCGGGGTGAACAGCTCGCCTTCTGGATGATAGCGGGGTGAACAGTTTGCCTTCTGGATGATAGCGGGGTGAACAGCTCGTCTTCTGGATGATAGCGGGGTGAACAGCTCGCCTTCTGGATGATAGCGGGGTGAACAGCTCACCTTCTGGATGATAGCGGGGTGAACAGCTCGTCTTCTGGATGATAGCGGGGTGAACAGCTCGTCTTCTGGATGATAGCGGGGTGAACAGCTCGTCTTCTGGATGATAGCTGGGTGAACAGCTCGTCTTCTGGATGATAGCGGGGTGAACAGCTCGCCTTCTGGATGATAGCGGGGTGAACAGATCGCCTTCTGGATGATAGCGGGGTGAACAGCTCGCCTTCTGGATGATAGCGGGGTGAACAGCTCGTCTTCTGGATGATAGCGGGGTGAACAGCTCGTCTTCTGGATGATAGCGGGGTGAAGAGCTCGCCTTCTGGATGATAGCGGGGTGAACAGCTCGTCTTCTGGATGATAGCGGGGTGAACAGCTCGCCTTCTGGATGATAGCGGGGTGAACAGCTCGCCTTCTGGATGATAGCGGGGTGAACAGCTCATCTTCTGGATGATAGCGGGGTGAACAGCTCGCCTTCTGGATGATAGCGGGGTGAACAGCTCGCCTTCTGGATGATAGCGGGGTGAACAGCTCGCCTTCTGGATGATAGCTGGGTGAACAGCTCGCCTTCTGGATGATAGCGGGGTGAACAGCTCGCCTTCTGGATGATAGCGGGGTGAACAGCTCGTCTTCTGGATGATAGCGGGGTGAACAGCTCGTCTTCTGGATGATAGCGGGGTGAACAGCTCGCCTTCTGGATGATAGCGGGGTGAACAGCTCGCCTTCTGGATGATAGCGGGGTGAACTAAAGAATAACAGGCTTTCAAGGTCAGGGCGTGACAGTACCCCCCCCCCCCCCCCCCAGAGGTGCGGACTCCGGCAGCAAAACCTAACTTAACAGGGAGGGTCCGGGTGGGCATCTAGCCTCGGTGGCGGCTCCGGCTCCGGGCGTGACGTCCTCTCCCTTACTGCCTCCCCGTTGCACCCCTGGTCCGGTCTGGACCTCGGCGCGATGCTTCCCCTCTCAGTCCTCCCACGATGCACCAAGCCCTGTCTGGACCCTGGTGTGGGAGGCCCCGACCCTGGAGAGGGGTTGACGTCTGGTTCTGGAGTGGAGCCGCTGACCGGAACTAGACCAGGCACCGGTGGAGCGGACTGCTCTGGCACCAGCCGTACCGGGCTGGGGACACGCACCACTGTTCTGGTGCGAGGAGCAGGCACGGGGCGTACCGGGCTGGAGACACTCACCACTGGTTTGGTGCAGGGAGCAGGTACGGGACGTACCGGGCTGGCGACACGGGTTACCGGTTTCTACATCTAAGGAGAAAGGGATCTCTCTGACGTTGGGAATGCAATATATTTAATAGTTACAGGAAACTATATGGGCTGTATCAATTTTATGTGCCCCATGTTGCACTTTTGTCAAATTATACATTTTTCTACAAAGTATAGCACTGTATACCTAGCTACGGGGAAGCAGGTACGGGACGTACCGGGCTGGCGACACCCACCACTGGTTTGGTGCGAAGAGCAGGAACAACCCGTTCTGGCTGAACGCTCATTTTCACCCGACAAGAGCGGGACGCGGGCACCACTCGCACCGGGCTGTGAATGCGCATCACAGCAGAACAGGGTGCCTGTATGGTCCCACGCTCCTTCTGTTGCCTGTCCAGCTCCTCTCTCCGTACATCCCCTGACTCCTTCTCCCTTTGGGCCTCCTGCAGCGCCTCCTTCTGAAGGGAGAGCTCCTACTCCCTCTTCTCTAACAGCCCCCGTAATGTGGTGGCCTCCTCTCTCATACTGCTGATCCGCAGGTCTTGGAGGACCTCTACAATAGCGTTCCTCCTCCTCCACAGTCAGCCCTTTCACGGCCTCCTGCTGCTTCTTCGACCACCCCGTGTGCCCCCCCCAAAAAAAATGTTTTCTTGGGGTTGCCTCTCGGGTCTCCTTCGTCGTTTCGCATTTTGGAGTCGCCGTCGATCCTCTCCTCCTTGGGTTTCGCCCAGGGTCCTTTACCCGCAAATATCTCCTCCCAAGACCACATCTTCCCCACCTGTGTCCAGGGTGTTTGCTCCTCCTGGCCACGCTGCTTGGTCCGTTGGTGGTGGGATCTTCTGTCACGTTCGTTGAAAACAGGATTGGACCAAGGTGCAGCGTGGAATGCATAAATGTTTATTCACTAAGTTAACACACGACAAAACAACAAAAGCAACGTAACGTGAAGCTCACAATGGCTACACACAAACAAGCCAAACAAGAGACAAGATCCCACAACATAGGTAGGCAACATGGCTGCCTAAGTATGAACCCCAAATCAGAGACAACGATCGACAGCTGCCTCTGATTGGGAACCACACCCGGCCAACATAGAAATATATGATCTAGATCTACACATAGATACCTAGATATTCACATGGTAACCTCTAGCATTCGTGACAGCTATTTTTCTGTAGGACCCTCTGACTTCATATACTGGACTTTGACTTAATACCAGAGCATTAGTAGACCCATTGCAAAATAATCTGTATTTTAAACTTTGGCAGTAAAACTCCCACCCCATGGTGATTCTAAGGTGGTGGGAAAAGCCAGGTTTTGTTTGCAACGGTACTAGTAGTAATGAGTAGGTTACCGGTTTCTACATCTAAGGAGAAAGGGATCTCTCTGACGTTGGGAATGCAATATATTTAATAGTTACAGGAAACTATATGGGCTGTATCGATTTTATGTGCCCCATGTTGCACTTTTGTCAAATTATACATTTTTCTACAAAGTATAGCACTGTATACCTAGCTACGTTTCAGGTGCTACTATCATACTCTGGTATACCTCCTTATTAACATTGATTGCTCAGTACTGACTGGCTCAGATCAGCTGAATGTGTCTCTTTCCATGACAATGTAAGATGCATTTATTGCAGAGATTGATATCATCTGATGGAGGAATATCAGTCCATCAGATCCTTCTCCAAGGGGCTACTGATGATCAGTCCATCAGATCCTTCTCCAAGGGGCTACTGATGATCAGTCCATCAGATCCTTCTCCAAGGGGCTACTGATGATCAGTCCATCAGATCCTTCTCCAAGGGGCTACTGATGATCAGTCCATCAGATCCTTCTCCAAGGGGCTACTGATGATCAGTCCATCAGATCCTTCTCCAAGGGGCTACTGATGATCAGTCCATCAGATCCTTCTCCAAGGGGCTACTGATGATCAGTCCATCAGATCCTTCTCCAAGGGGCTACTGATGATTGGTATGTCTGTTTTGTGTGACAGTGGCTGCATTTACACAGGCAGCCCAATTCTGATCTTTTTCCACTAATTGGTATTTTGACCAATCAGATCAGCTCTTTTGCCAGTAATTGGGCAGAAGGTCAGAACTGGACTGCCTGTGTAAACGCAGCCAGTGTTAGATTGCGGATATAGTGACTAAACAGGCCCCATAAACTGTGCTTGTCAGTCTCTGTGTCAGTGTCTGTGTGGCTGTAAAAACTCAGAGCAGAGCAGAGGGGGATCAGGGTTGGGGTTAGTATGGATGGGGTTAGTATGGTTGGGGTTAGTATGGCTGGGGTTAGTATGGCTGGGGTTAGTATGGATGGGGTTAGTATGGCTGGGGTTAGTATGGATGGGGTTAGTATGGCTGGGGTTAGTATGGCTGGGGTTAGTATGGATGGGGTTAGTATGGATGGGGTTAGTATGGCTGGGGTTAGTATGGATGGGGTTAGTATGGTTTTGGTTAGTATGGATGGGGTTAGTATGGATGGGGTTAGTATGGATGGGGTTAGTATGGTTGGGGTTAGTATGGATGGGGTTAGTATGGATGGGGTTAGTATGGTTTTGGTTAGTATGGATGGGGTTAGTATGGCTGGTGATAGCACGGTTGGGGATAGTACGGTTGGCATTGTATGGCTGGGGATAGTACGGTTGGGGTTAGTACGGTTGGCGTTGTATGGCTGGGGATAGTACGGTTGGGGTTAGTACGGTTGGGGTTAGTACGGTTGGCGTTGTATGGCTGGGGATAGTACGGCTGGGGTTATCCAATAGGGTTAGCTCATCAGCTTGGGGATCATGAGGAGCTGCTGATGAAAACCAAATGCACAGCTGAGGCCAATGGCTTTAATTAAATGCACTCACACACACACACACACACCAAATTGTATTGGTCGCGTAAACATATTTTGCAGATGTTATCGCGGGTGTAGCGAAATGCTTATGTTTTTAGGTCCAACAGTGCAGTAATACAAGTAAACAATACACGCAAATCCAAAAATAACAAAGGAATTAAGAAATATAGAAATATTAGAACGAGCAATATCAGAGTCTGGAATATAAATATACATGTACAGTGCATTCGGAAAGTATTCAGACCCCTTGACCTTTTCCACATTTTGTTACGTTACAGCCTTATTCTAAAATGGATTAAATAAAACAAATTCCTCAGCAATCTACACACAATACCCCATAATGACAAAGTGAAAACAGGTTTTTTTAAATTTTAGCAAATTTGTTAAAAACAAAAAACAGAAATACCTTATTTACAGAAGTATTCAGGCCCTTTGCTATGAGACTCGAAATTGAGCTCAGGTGCATCCTGTTTCCATTTATCGTCCTTGAGATGTTTCTACAACTTGATTGGAGTCCAGCTGTGGTAAATTCAATTGATTGGACATTATTTGGAAAGGCACACAGTTGACAGTGCAAGTCAGAGCAAAAACCAAGCCATGAGGTCGAAGGAATTGTCTGCAGAGCTCCGAGACAGGATTGTGTCAAGGCACAGATCTGGGGAAGGGTACCAAAAAATGTCTGCCGCTTTGAAGGTCCCTAAGAACACAGTGGTTTGGAACCACCAAGACTCTTCCTAGAGCTGGCTGCCCAGCCCAACTGAGCAATTGGGAGAGAAGGGCCTTGGTCAGGAAGGTGACCAAGAACCCGATGGTCACTCTGACAGAGCTCTAGAGTTCCTCTGTGGAGATGGGAGAACCTTCCAGAAGAACAACCATCTCTGCAGCACTCCACCAATTAGGCCTTTATGGGAGAGTGGCCAGACGGAAGCCACTCCTCGGTAAAAGGCACATGACAGCCCACTTGGAGTTTTCCAAAAGGCAGTTAAAGACTCTCAGACCATGAGAAACAAGATTCTCTGGTCTGATGAAACCAAGATTGAACACTTTGGCCTGAATGCCAAGCGTCACGTCTGGAGGAAACCTGGCACCATCCCTACGGTGAAGCATGGTGGTGGCAGCATCATGCTGTGGGGATGTTTTTCAGCAGCAGGGACTGGGAGACTAGTCAGGATCGAGGCAAAGATGAACGGAGCAAAGTACAGAGAGATCCTTGATGAAAACCTGCTCCAGAGTGCTCAGGACCTCAGACTGGGTCGAAGGTTCACCTTCCAACAGAACAATGACCCTAAGCACACAGCCAAGACAACGCAGGAGTGGCTTCGGGACAAGTCTCTGAATGTCCTTGAGTGGCCCAGCCAGAGCCCAGACTTGAACCCGATCGAACATCTCTGGAGAGACCTGAAAATAGCTGTACTGCGACGCTCCCCATCCAACCTGACAGAGCTTGAGAGGATCTGCAGAGAAGAATGGAAGAAACTCCCCAAATACAGGTGTGCCAAGCTTGTAGCGTCATACCCAATAAGACTCGATGCTGTAATCGCTGCCAAAGGTGCTTCAACAAAGTACTGAGTAAAGGGTCTGAATACTTATGTAAATGTGATTTTTCCATCTTTTTTTTTTTTTTTTACAAATTAGCAAAAATGTCATTATGGGGTATTGTGTGTAGATTGATGAGGGGGAAAAAACTATTTCATCAATTTTAGAATAAGGCTGTAACCTAACAAATTGTGGAAAAAGTCAGTGGGTCTGAATACTTTCTGAATACACTGTATGATGGTGTGTATGGACAGTATATTTATAGAAACGGTTTGTACAGCAGTAGTTATATAGGATGAGCCTTGACTAGAATACAGTATATATATATATATAAAGTGGGTAAAACAGTATGTAAACATTATTAAAGTGACCAATGTTCAATGACTATGGACATAGAGCAGAACTCTAAGGTTCAGGGCAGGGTACTGGGCGGAGGCCCGGCTAGTGGTGACTATTTAACAGTCTGATGGCCTGGAAATAGAAGCTGTTTTTCAGTCGGTCGGTCCCAGCTTTGATGCACCTGTACTGTCTCCACCTTCTAGATGGTAGCGGGGTGAACAGGCCGTGGCTCGGGTGGCTGAGGTCCTCGATGAGGTTCTTCTTGTGTCACCGGGTGCTGTAGATGTCCTGGAGGGTCGGCAGTGTGCCCCCGGTGATGCGTTGTGTTGACCGCACCACCCTTTGGAGAGCCCTGCGGTTGCGGATGGTGCAGTTGCCGTACCAGGCGGTGATAGGATGATCTCAGTGGTGCATCTGCAGAAGTTGGTGAGGGTGTTAGGGGGCCAGGCCGAAAGAGGTGCTGTTGCGCCTTCTTCACCACACTGTCTGTGACCATTTCAGGTTGTCAGTGCCGTGCATGCTGAGAAACTTGAAGCTTTTCACCCCGTCGATGTGGATGGGGGTGTGCTCTGTCTGCTGTCACCTGAAGTCCACGATCAGCTCCTTTGTTTTGTTGACGTTGAGGGAGAGGTTATTTTCCTGGCACCACTCCGCCAGGGCCCTCACCTCCTCCCTGTAGGCAGTCTCGACATTGTTGGTAATCAGGCCTACGATTTCAATTTTGCGTGAATGCTGCCATCTATCCACAGGTTTTGGTTTGGATAATCGTCATAGTGGGAACAACATCTTCTATACACTTTCTGATGAACTCCGTCACCGAGTCAGTGTATACGTCAATGTTATTCTCATAAGCAACCCGGCACATATCCCAGTCCGCTTGATCAAGACAATCTTGAAGCATAGATTCCTATTGGTCAGAACAACATTGAACAGTCCTTACCACGGGTACTTCCTGTTTAAGTTTCTGCCTATAGGAAAGGAGGAGCAGAATGTGGAGGAGTGATCTGATTTGCCAAAAGGAGGGCAGGAGAGGGCCTCTTAGCTGTCCCGGAAGGGGGAGTAGCAATGGTCAAGAGTTCTTGATGAACGAGTAGCGCATGCGATGTGTTGATACAAATTCGGTAGCGTTCTTCTCAGATTTGCTTTATTGATCCCCAGCTACAATAAATGCGGCCTCAGGATATGCGGTTTTCCAGTTTGCACAAAGTCCAATGTAGTTCCTTAAGAGCCGTCGCCGTGACGATGACCGAAGAGAATTCTCTCTGGAGATAATGCAGTCTGTATTTGATAGTGAGGTATTCCAGATCGGGAGAAGAAAAGGACTTGAGTTCCTGTACGTTACCACAATCACACCATGATAGTTAATCATGAAACATACACCACCGCCATTTCTTTTTTTTTTTTCCCTGGAGAGTTCTTTCTTCCTGTCCGCGCGATGTACTGAGAACCCAGCTGGCTGTATGGACGGGGACAGTATATCCGGAGAGAGCCATGTTTCCGGAAAAGTATGTTACAGTCGCTGATGTCTCTCTGGAAGGAGATCCTCGCTCTGAGCTCGTGTACTTTATTGTCCAGGGACTGAAGATTAGCGAGTAATATACTCGGAAGCGGTGAATAGTATGCCCGCCTCCTAAGTCGGACTAAAAGCTCACTCCGTATTCCTCTTCTCCGTCGGCGGCGTCTTAAAGCAGCCCCTGAGATGAGTGGAAATGCCTCTAGGGGTATGAACAAAGAATCCATTTCAGGAAAGTCTCATTTCTGGTCGAAATATCTGGTGACCGCCAATCTAATAACCATAAGTTATTTTCGGCTGTAGGTAATAATGCAAGACAACGTTCTGAGCAAATCATGTAAGAAATAACACAACAACAGCAAAAATACTGCAATGTCGGCTAGGAGCTAGGAACAGGGTGACCATGTCTTTCCGCGCCATCTTGAGCGATGCAGCAACGTCACAGCATATTTGGTGCTGTTCCACATCAAAGTGGTGTGAGAGAGGAAATGGTTGGGACCGCCCCTTGGAGACAAAGCACAACAGTGTGTCGCAACGTATCAGCCCTTCCTTTGATGTTTTGCGTGTCCCAAATGGCACCCTATTCCCTAAACAGTACACTAGAGCCCTATGTTCAAAAGTAGTGCACTATATAGGGAATAGGGTGCCATTTGGGACACAGAGAGTTGTGGGTTTTAATCCTGTCCTTGGAGAGCAGAATTTGATCTGCATTCTGCATGGCCTCGATTAGGACATTACAGGTTCATTAGGGGAGATCTAAACGCTTCCATATATCCTGCATCCTCCCCGCGGGGGTTGGAATCCTGCCAATACAATGTTTGTTTCTTTCTCCTCCTCTCCTCTCTACTCTGTTCTGAACTCATTGTACCTCTCCGATCTGAGCTTCTCTCTCTCTCTCTCTCTGTCTCTCTCTCTCTCTCTCTCTCTCTCTCTCTCTCTGTCTCTGTCTCTGTCTCTCTGTCTCTGTCTCTCTCTCTCTCTCTGTCTCTCTCTCTCTGTCTCTGTCTCTGTCTCTCTCTCTCTCTCCGTCTCTCTCTGTCTCTCTCTGTCTCTCTCTCTCTCTCTCCGTCTCTCTCTGTCTCGCTCTCTCTCTCTCCGTCTCTCTCTGTCTCTCTCTCTCTCTCTCTCTCTCTCCGTCTCTGTCTCTGTGTCTCTCTCTCTGTGTCTCTGTCTCTCTCTCTCTCTCTGTGTCTCTCTCTCTGTGTCTCTGTCTCTCTCTCTCTCTCTCTCTGTGTCTCTCTCTCTCTCTCTCTCTCTCTCTCTCTGTCTCTGTCTCTGTCTCTCTCTCTCTCTCTCTCTCTCTGTCTCTCTCTCTCTCTCTCTCTCTCTCTGTCCCCCTCCCAGCCCTTCTCAACAGACCGGCCAATAGAAGAACTAGGTCCGGTGGAAGAGGACGTGAGGGGGAGACAGGCTGTGACGTGGCAGCCCAGTAAAGAGGACTACTACCGTCGCCTTAGCGACCCCGGCCGGGACTACTTCCACAATAACAACAAAACAAATATGGAGAGCTTAAAGGTGATTCGCTTACATACTGACAGTATGATACTGAGCTGATCGTTGGCATACTGATGGGCTTCTGTTTTAAGGTTTGAGAGGCGGGCCAGTACCCAGTGGGTTGCCGATTCGAATTCCAGGGCTGATGGGGAAATGTTGTAAATCCCATATCGGCATATTCTATATCGGCATATCCTATATCGGCATATCCCATATCAGCATATATCCTATATCCCATATCCTATATCCCATATCGGCATATCCTATATCCCAAAGACTCACCATCTCTTTGTTTTCCTACCCAGCAACCAGAGACAGAGGAGTCCCCTCAGGCTCCTCCCCCTGAACCTCCTCTACCCACCTCATCCTCCTCTCAACCACAACCATCTGCCATCTCCAGTGTACAACATGTTAAAGTGGCATCAACTGGTGAGGGTAACACCAGTTAGTAGGGCTATGATGATAGCAGATGAGTGTAACACCAGTTAGTAGGGCTGTGATGATAGCAGGTGAGGGTAACACCAGTTAGTAGGGCTGTGATGATAGCAGGTGAGGGTAACACCAGTTAGTAGGGCTGTGATGATAGTAGGTGAGGGTAACACCAGTTAGTAGGGCTGTGATCATAGCAGGTGAGGGTAACACCAGTTAGTAGGGCTGTGATGATAGTAGGTGAGGGTGACACCAGTTAGTAGGGCTGTGATGATAGTAGGTGAGGGTAACACCAGTTAGTAGGGCTGTGATGATAGTAGGTGAGGGTGACACCAGTTAGTAGGGCTGTGATGATAGTAGGTGAGGGTAACACCAGTTAGTAGGGCTGTGATGATAGCAGGTGAGGGTAACACCAGTTAGTAGGGCTATGATGATAGTAGGTGAGGGTAACACCAGTTAGTAGGGCTATGATGATAACAGGTGAGAGTAACACCAGTTAGTAGGGCTGTGATCATAGCAGGTGAGGGTAACACCAGTTAGTAGGGCTGTGATGATAGTAGGTGAGGGTAACACCAGTTAGTAGGGCTGTGATGATAGTAGGTGAGGGTAACACCAGTTAGTAGGGCTGTGATGATAGTAGGTGAGGGTAACACCAGTTAGTAGGGCTGTGATGATAGTAGGTGAGGGTAACACCAGTTAGTAGGGCTGTGATGATAGTAGGTGAGGTTAACACCAGTTAGTAGGGCTGTGATGATAGTAGGTGAGGGTAACACCAGTTAGTAGGGCTGTGATGATAGTAGGTGAGGGTAACACCAGTTAGTAGGGCTGTGATGATAGCAGGTGAGGGTAACACCAGTTAGTAGGGCTGTGATGATAGTAGGTGAGGGTAACACCAGTTAGTAGGGCTGTGATGATAGCAGGTGAGGGTAACACCAGTTAGTAGGGCTGTGATGATAGTAGGTGAGGGTAACACCAGTTAGTAGGGCTGTGATGATAGCAGGTGAGGGTAACACCAGTTAGTAGGGCTGTGATGATAGTAGGTGAGGGTAACACCAGTTAGTAGGGCTGTGATGATAGCAGGTGAGGGTAACACCAGTTAGTAGGGCTGTGATGATAGCAGATGAGGATAACACCAGTTAGTAGGGCTGTGATGATAGCAGGTGAGGGTAACACCAGTTAGTAGGGCTGTGATCATAGCAGGTGAGGGTAACACCAGTTAGTAGGGCTGTGATGATAGTAGGTGAGGGTAACACCAGTTAGTAGGGCTGTGATGATAGCAGGTGAGGGTAACACCAGTTAGTAGGGCTGTGATGATAGCAGGTGAGGGTAACACCAGTTAGTAGGGCTGTGATGATAGCAGGTGAGGGTAACACCAGTTAGTAGGGCTGTGATGATAGCAGATGGGGATAACACCAGTTAGTAGGGCTGTGATGATAGCAGGTGAGGGTAACACCAGTTAGTAGGGCTGTGATGATAGTAGGTGAGGGTGACACCAGTTAGTAGGGCTATGATGATAGTAGGTGAGGGTAACACCAGTTAGTAGGGCTGTGATGATAGTAGGTGAGGGTGACACCAGTTAGTAGGGCTGTGATGATAGTAGGTGAGGGTAACACCAGTTAGTAGGGCTGTGATGATAGCAGGTGAGGGTAACACGAGTTAGTAGGGCTGTGATCATAGCAGGTGAGGGTAACACCAGTTAGTAGGGCTGTGATGATAGTAGGTGAGGGTAACACCAGTTAGTAGGGCTGTGATGATAGCAGGTGAGGGTAACACCAGTTAGTAGGGCTGTGATGATAGCAGGTGAGGGTAACACCAGTTAGTAGGGCTGTGATGATAGCAGGTGAGGGTAACACCAGTTAGTAGGGCTGTGATCATAGCAGGTGAGGGTGACACCAGTTAGTAGGGCTGTGATGATAGCAGGTGAGGGTAACACCAGTTAGTAGGGCTGTGATGATAGCAGGTGAGGGTAACACCAGTTAGTAGGGCTGTGATGATAGTAGGTGAGGGTAACACCAGTTAGTAGGGCTGTGATGATAGTAGGTGAGGGTAACACCAGTTAGTAGGGCTGTGATGATAGTAGGTGAGGGTAACACCAGTTAGTAGGGCTGTGATGATAGCAGGTGAGGGTAACACCAGTTAGTAGGGCTGTGATCATAGCAGTATCACAATATTTTTTCCATGGCAAAAATGAAAACACAAAGCAGACAAAACGCTTTGGTCCTTTAAAAACAATAAAATATTGTTTGCTATAGCTTGGGAAATAAATAAATGTGACTCTGGATGACAACATAGTGATGTTTGTTTCCAACATTAGGGTTGTTTTCCTAAAGAAGGTAAATCTGCTTCGTGTTTTGTTTCCTTGCCACGATACTAACGACTACCGCAATACTGGTATCGTCCCGACCCTACCAGTTTAGTGTTATACCAGTATTGCACTGTATTTCAACTTTATTTATTTATTTAACCATTGTTTTTACTAAGCAAGTCACTACTTGTAAAAGTTGGTTTGGGAATTGATGTCACCATTGGTTCAGTTCAATCATTGGTCAATCCATGACGTTTGGAATTTATGTTTGAGTCGGTTGTTTCCATGTGTTAACACGAGTAGGACAACGCTCTCATCCAAACACACAACAACAAACACAGCTGTCACTGTTTTATTTCAGTGGTGAAAACTTTAACACAGAGCAGCAAGGAGGTGAAAAGTGTCGATCTGACCAAGGTTTCAGACAAAAACCTCCTGGCTGGGAAAAGCAACGGTGATGAAAGGCTCCCGACAGAAAGGAAGTCGATGATTAATTTGAAACGATCAGAGCTAGTATCAACACAAGCAGTAAGCATCACGTTACCTTCCCCCTTCGATATTTCTCTTTCTGCTTCAAGGATGATATACAAGGCTGTTATACTGATAAATAGTTTGTCTTCTACAGAATAAGATAGCGGCGGAAGAGATTACTGTCGATCTCACCAAAGTTCAGCTGGGTGGCAAAAAGCTCCTTTTGTGAAATGAAATCCTCAGCAGCTGCAGCAGTTAGTTCTTCCTCAGATATTTGTTTTTCTGATTTTTAACCAAACACCTCTGTTTTGTTGTTCTTGAACTAATACGGCAAAATGTTATGTTATGCTGATGAAAAGCCAATACATTGGATTTCCTCTTTGCTCTTCCTCAGATATTTGTGTTTTTGTATTAATACTCCTTTCTGTTGTAATTATGGTGTCCTTATTAGGACATCCTGATATGGAAACAAGTCCGTCTGAGTCTGAGTCTGTCCTAATAATCACACTGTATGTAACTGATGAATGATATGGCTTTTGTCTTCCAACAGAGTAAGATGGTGTCGTTTTCCACAGAAGAGGTCCAACCTTCTGAAGAGTCGAATGTTGATCTGACCCAAAACTTCCTTGGGCTCGGTGGCAAAAAACCCCTCTGTGAAATGAAGCCTCCAGAAGCTTCAACAAACGCTGTAATTACTCTTCACTCTCTGATGTCTTGTTTCTGTTCTTGGACTTTTAGTTGTTTTAACCGATGTTCGGTCTTGCTTTTCTTCAACAGAGTAAAATGGTGGCGAGACACACGCTTTCCGCAGAAGGACTCCGTCACAACAAACCTTCTGAAGAGGTGATTACTGTTGATCTGACCAAAAACGTTCAGCTTGGTGGCAAAAGGCTCCTCACTGAAATGAAGTCTTCGGAATCTGCACACGCAGTAAGCACTAACATTGGATTATATCTTATGCAGAGATTTCTGTTTGAATTCATTAAGGGCTCGATCCAATCAGATTTGCGCTAGCCGACACCCACATACTGTAGCTGGTGTTCTGACGGTGTCGGAGGTGGAACCGCTTTAGAGCTGTCCAATCCACAAGCGGCTCCCGGCATTATAGCTATCGCGGACATTGCCATTGGCTGCACGGAGTCGCATTAGTAGGAATCCCACGCAGCCATGTTTACAAGTTCGAACACTGGAATGTGTGATGTAATCTACACCTTGATTAGGATGATGATAACATCCTCATTATATATAATTTAATGATTTTCAGTTTGAGTGTCGTTATTTCAATATAGCCTACACTTTTCTCATTCTGAACTTCTAACACGAGTGGGACGGGTGTGGCTTCGTGATAATGATCACAAAAGCAGCTGCTCACCGATTTGATATCTCCAAAGCAGTTACACCTCCGACAACCCCCAAAACATCAGCTATGCGGGTGTCGGTTATTGCCTGTTTAACACTTGATCTGATTGAATCTTGGCCTCTAATACACCACTCTGTTATAACTGATGAAGGTTAACTTGCCTCGTCTTCACCAGAGTAAAATCGTGGCGAGACACACGCTTTCCGCAGAAGGAGTCAGTCACAACAAACCTTCTGAAGAAGTGATTACTGTTGATCTGACCAATAACGTTCAGCTTGGTGGCAAAAGGCTCCTCACTGAAATGAAGTCTTCAGCGAATGCAGCACACACGGTAAACACTTACATCAGATTTCCTCTTCTGTTTTTCCATTTTCTGTTCTTAGATTTATACACCAAACTGTTATAACGGATGAATGGTCACTTTCTTTGTCTTAAACAGGGTAAGATACTGGTAAAGGCTGAGGTAAAAACTGTCGATCTGACGAAGGCTTCTGACAAAAATCTCCTGGCTGGCAAAAACCTGCTCGGTGACAAAAAGTTCCTCGACAACATGAAATCCATCACATCTCTGAAACAGACAGAGATAACCACAGTAGCTGTAGCACAAGCAGTAAGCAATCACATCACTTCTCCTTTTGAGATTTCTCTACTTGGACTAATACTTACTTACTTAGTCCCCTTCGTCTGGTGTCGGACATAAGGCAGCAGCAATCTTCTGCCACTGGAGTCTGTCTTTGGCCACAGCTTCTGCCCTGTCCCATGAGAGACCCATCTCGTCCAGCTCAGCTTCCATATTGGACTAATACACCGAGCTGTTATAACTGATGGTAAATTGGTGTTGTAATTGTTTTTGTCGCCAACAGAACAGGATGGTAGTTCTGCCCACAGAAGAGGCCAACCTGTCAGACATCGACTACCTGGTTCCCACCCATGACGAGCGGGGTCGGCCGATCGCTGAGTGGAAGAGACAGGTCATGGTGCGTCAGCTACAGGCCAGGCTATTGGACGAGGAGGACCAGAGGAGGAAGGTGAGGCACTCTTGATTGGATATCCCAATACGGTCGCAGCTCTGATTGGATATCCCATGATGCTGTACGGTCACGTCAATAGAGCTGGCATGTTATTCGTATCATTACACCAATCAGGGCGTAAAGAGCCGGATTCTCAGACCCAGATTAAGCCTACTCATTTCTTGTGTCCAAGAAACCGGCCCTCAGCATTGGTATGTCAGTGATATGACATGCACTGTATATTAAAAACGCTGTAATGTGTCACCTTCACCTCTGTAGGAGAATGGGAACACCACTTCCAAAGCGGTGAGCTGGAGGTACTCCCAGGCCCACAACGCTATCCTGGGCCCGTTTGGAGAGCTGCTGACCGAGGACGACCTGATCTACCTGGAGAAGCAGATCCGGAGCGTGTCCAACCAGAAGAAATGTGAGGGCTATGAGACAGAGCTAGCCCGTCTGGCTGAGGAGCTCAGGACCATCCTGCCAGCTCCCATCGTCAACATCACAGCCAGCACTCAGTTCAGAAACCCCAACCAGGAATCTCAGGTTTGAGTTTATTTGATAATAAAAAAATTAAAAAAATACAAACAGTACATACCACAGAGATCCTATTAAAGGATAAATGTAATTATATGCTACAAACAATGTTTCTAGGATCACACAATGAAGTCAATGACTTATTTTCATTGTGATCCCTTAATAAAAGGTCCCTCTGCCCGTGTGGTGCAACCGCATCTCAGGCATCGTAAAGAGTATGTCCCTGCTGATGGCCAACCTGGCAGACGGGCCGTACTCTAAGATGCCCAACACAGAGCTATCCACTGTGTTCTCCCAGACCCCGGACAGACCCACCTCTGCCCGGGGGCGCAGGGAGAAGATAGAGTCCGAGATCCACCAGTTTGGGGTTTCTGTCCGGAATCTGAAGTCCAACTTTGAAGGTCATGAAGAAGAAACCGAAGTAGACGTCCACGTGATGTCAGACATACAGGAGGAAGGCCTGGGGTCAGAGGTCAGAGGAATACAGGAACGGCCCAAAGAGATTAACCCAGCCCCTGAAGCTGACCAGAACAGTGACTCGGGCATAGCCCATGGTGACAACATGACCGACGTTAGGGAAACCACCAGTCTACGTAAGGAGCGCATCGTGGTGCTGTTCTTGGGCCACTGGAAGAAGTCAGCCTACACGGTGACTCTGAAGACCAGAGAGGCCGAGAGGAGAGCCAGTGTGGACGAGGTTGGTGGTAAACCTGGGGGGACAGATGGGAGGGGACCACGGAGGGGATCTCAGATGCCTCTGGGACATTTCTTCAAACAGAGGAGTGTCATCAACAAGATGATTGGTGATTGGAGGAGCATGATCTCCAGTGTTCCGTCTCGCCAGATCCGCCGTCTCCACCGGCAGCAGGCGCCATACTCCCCTGAACAGTTCCTCCCCAAGGTCATTCTACACTTTATACACACACACACACACACACACACACACAGAGACACTTTATACACACACAGACACTTTCTACAAACACAGAAATTGATTGTGTTCTGAATCTGATTCTAATTCCTCCACAAGGTGGACGGGGCGACGGCGGACTACGACAGCCTGACCCTTGACCTCTTCATGCTGGGCTACTTCCACATCCTGGAACTCGAACTCCCCGCGGACGAGAGGAAGATGAGACACCTGCTGTGCTTCGAGGTGTTTGACCACGTTGGTCGTTTCACCTGGGAGAGCGTCCGGGAGTTCCACAAGGCCGTCATGATGGACATCGAGGCTGGGAAACGTGAGTGGAAGGACGGCTTCGAGGACACTAAGGTCAAATTCTTTGGGAACGTGTCAACGACTCAGTCTGAACTGCCAGAGGTAGAGAAACAACAGTTCCTTCCAGAGGTCAGGCCGGTGCCCAAAGTCATCCTCCAAACCCCGACACCAGATGAAGGGGCTTTGATTAAACAAGGAACAGACATTTCCAGTTTCAGCAACGATGAGATTTGTAAATACATAGACAGGAGTTTCGCTTTCTGGAAAGAGAAGGAGGCTGAGATTTTTGATTTTGAATAGTAGTTGTTTTCACTGTACCTTCTTTTTTTTTTTTGATATTTAAAAAAAAATAATTTGTAGTCTGCTGACATCAAGTTATAGTTATGTAGTCTGCTGACATCAAGTTATAGTTATGGCGAGGGATGGGGTTACTGTAAGTGCATTTTATTCTCAGTGTGAATACCTTTGTGTTCTTGGTGAATAGTTGTTATTTAAAGAGAAAGCAATAAGTAGGCCTACAGTAAGCTTTCCAATCTTAGAAACTTGTAGTCAGATGCATAGTACAAGCTACATTGCATTCGGAAAGTATTCAGACCCCTTGACTTTTTCCACATTTTGTTACGTTACAGCCTTATTCTAAAATGGATTAAATAATAGTTTTTCCTCATCAATCTACACACAATACCCCGTAATGACAAAGTGAAAACAGGTTTTTAGAAATGTATGCAAATGTATTAAAAACAGAAATACCTTATTTACATAAGTATTCAGACCGTTTGCTATGAGAATCGAAATTGAGCTCAGGTGCATCCTGTTTCCATTGATCATCCTTGAGATGTATCTACAACTTGATTGGGGTCCACCTGTGGTAAATTCAATTGATTGGACATGATTTGGAAAGGCACACACCTGTCTATATAAGGTCCCACAGTTGACAGTGCATGTCAGAGCAAGAACCAAGCCATGAGGTCGAAGGAATTGTCCGTAGAGCTCCGAGACAGGATTGTGTTGAGGCACAGATCTGGGGAAGGGTACCCAAAAATGTCTGCAGCATTGAAGGTCCCCAAGAACACAGTGGTCTCCATCATTCTTAAATGGAAGAAGTTTGGAACCACCAAGACTCTTCATAGAGCTGGCTGCCCGACCAAAATGAGCAATCGGGGGAGAAGGGCGATGACCAAGAACCCGATGGTAACTCTGACAGAACTCCAGAGTTCCTTTGTGGAGATGGGAGAACCTTCCAGAAGGACAACCATCTCTACAGCACTCCACCAATCAGGTCTTTATGGTAGAGTGGCCAGGCGGAAGCCACTCCTCTGTAAAAGGCACACGACAGCCCACTTGGAGTTTGCCAAAAGGCACCTAAAGGACAGACCATGAGAAACAAGATTCTCTGGTCTGATGAAACCAAGATTGAACTCTTTGGCCTGAATGCCAAGTGTCACGTATGGAGGAAACCTGGCAGCATTATGCTGTGGGGATGTTTTTCAGCGGCAGGGACTGGGAGACTAGTCAGGATTGAGGGAAAGATGAACGGAGCAAAGTACAGAGAGATCCTTGATGAAAACCTGCTCCAGAGCGCTCAGGACCTCAGACTGGGGCGAAGGTTCACCTTCCAACAGGACAACGACCCTAAGCACACAGCCAAGACAATGCAGGAGTGGCTTCGGGACAAGTCTCTGAATGTCCTTGAGTGGCCCAGCCAGAGCCTGGACTTGAACCCGATCGAACATCTCTGGAGAGACCTGATAATAGCTGTGCAGCGACGCTCCCCATCCAACCTGACAGAGCTTGAGAGGATCTGCAGAGAAGAATGGGAGAAACTCCCCAAATACAGGTGTGCCAAGCTTGTAGCGTCATACCCAAGAAGACTCGAGGCTGTAATCGCTGCCAAAGGTGCTTCAACAAAGTACTGAGTAAAGGGTCTGAATACTTATGTAAATGTGATATTTCCGGGGGGGGAGGGCGGGTTTGTTGATACATTTGCAACAATTTATAAAAAAAACAGTTTTTGCTTTGTCATTATGGGGTAATGTGTGTAGATTGATGACGGGGGAAAAAACAACAACTATTTAATACATTTTAGAATAAGGCTGTAACGTAACAAAATGTGGGAAAAATCAAGGGATCTGAATACTTTCCGAATGCACTGTATAACGTAACAATACTACAAGCTATAACATTATTATAATAAAAGGAGCATAAAGGCCATGCCAGTGTCATGTGATTTCCTCTGTGAAGAGCCAGTACTGTCTGTCCATGGCTTTCTTCGTCACTCACCACTCTGACACATATCAGTATCATTACTATTAGCATGACGTCACCTCGTACCATGATGTTACGTAATGTTAAAGGAATACTTTGAGATTCTGGCAATTATGTACTTCCCCAGAGTCAGACGAACTCGTGGATACTATTTTTATGTCTCTGTGTTCAGTATGAAGAAAGTTTGAGGTAGTTTCGCAAGCCAATGCTAACTAGCGTTAGTGCAATGGCTGGAAGTCTTGGTATCTGCTACCATAGACTTCCAGTCATTGTGCTAACGCTAGTTAGAATCTGTGCTACCGCTAATTAGCAACTTCCTTCAAACCTCATGCAGAGACATAAAAATGGTATCCACAAGTTAAATCTGACTCTGGGGAAGTTGATAAAGGGCCTCATTGCCAAAATCCGGAGTATCCCTTTAAGTATTAAGGTTACTACAAGCTTCACTCTGTTGATCTACGTGCGTGAGTTATCGTGAGTGGAGTGGGATGTTTGGAGAAGTAGACACCTTTTGGTAAAACGATATCCTCGCCGGTCCCACTCCCATTCACAAGGGGCCAATAGCAACGTTTATTTTATTTTTGTCTTTTCATTTAGTGAAAGCAAGGAAGAGTCACCTTCCCTTGCTAGTAGTAGCCAGCTGGCAGCCTAGCTAGCTAGCCATTTTAGCTTTCCATGTGAAATAATCTGATTTATAATTTAAAAAATATGCCCTGGCAAATATTCGTATACTTGCCAGTGTAACCTAAAACACTATCCCAGTTTGATACGCTGCTTGTGTATTCATTCCCATAGAAGCTAAAAATATAACATCATGTTTTGCTCATGGCTATCTAGTTGGCTACAGCAAGTTCAACCTTTTCACAATCACTAGTTATTACTTCTAAACAAAAGTAATTGGATTCTTGTTGAATGCCAGAGCGTATTTACATTTACATTTTAGTCATTTAGTAGACGCTCTTATCCAGAGCAACATACAGTTAGCGAGTGCATACATTTTTCATATTGGCCCCCTGTGGGAATCAAACCCACAACCCTGGCGTTGCAAGCGCCATGCTCTACCAACTGAGCTACAGGAGGGTATTACAAGGAACCGTCCATTTTGTGACCCCCCCCCCCAAAAAAACGACATTGCGACACTCAGAATCTTGTTTGCGTAGAGCTTGTAGTAAGCCTCTATCCCCACAAGGTGGTGCTACTGTAGCTGTCGTGGAGCCACTGTAACCTCATTTCAGAAGCCGTGTAACTCCTTACATTTTAGTAATTTTAGCAGACGCTCTTATCCAGAGCGACCCCCCCCCCCCCCCCCCCGGGAATCGAACCCACCACCCTGGCGTTGCAAGCGCCATGCTACACACACACTCCTTGACAATATGTTTTAATTTCAATTACAGTATCTCATGAACTGTCCTGAGAACAAAGAGAGAGAGAAAGAGGCAGGGAAAGAGAGTGTCAGTGTGTATCTCTTGGTCTTTGTGTGTGTGTGCATGTCTGTTTGTGTGTATTGTCTTTGTGTGTGTCTGTGTGTGTGTGTGTGCCTGTGTGTGTGAGTGTGTGCGTGTGTGTGTGAGAGTTTGTGTGTGTCTGTGTGAGTGTTTGTGTTTGTGTGTGTGTGAGTGTTTGTGGTTGTGTGAGTGTGTGTGTGTGTGTGTGTGAGAGAGAGTTTGTGTGTGTGTTTGTGTGTTTGTGTGAGTGTGAGTGTGTGTGTGTGTGTGTGTGTGTGTGTGCGTGTGGGGTGTGAGAGGTTTGAGTGTGTGCGTGTGTGTGTGAGAGTTTGTGTGTGTGTGTGTGAGTGTGTGGTCTGGTGTGTGTGAGTTTTGTTGGTGTGGAGTGTTTGTGGTTGTGTGAGTGTGTGTCTGTGTGTGTGTGAGTGTTTGTGTTTGTGTGTGAGTGTGTGTGTCTGTGTGTGTGTGAGTGTTTGTGTTTGTGTGTGTGTGAGTGTTTGTGGTTGTGTTTGTGGTTGTGTGTGTGTGTGTGTGTGAGTGTTTGTGAGTGTGTGTGTGTGTGAGTGTGTGTTTGTGTGTGTGTGAGTGTTTGTGGTTGTGTGAGTGTTTGTGTGTGTGTGTGAGTGTGTGTGGTTGTGTGAGTGTTTGTGTGTGTGTGTGAGTGTGTGTGTGTGAGAGTGTGTGTGTGTGTGTGTGTGTGTGTGTGTGTGTGTGTGTGTGTGTGTCCCTTTAACAGCAGGTGTGGAGTGTGTTGAAACCCACCATGCTCTTTGGAATCTGACTTTAGTTCCGAGTCTCTGGTCGTCCTAAAAATAGCCCTCTGAAAGATCTGCTGCCCCAATAGCAACCTATTCCCTATATAGTGCACTACTTTTGACCAGGACCCATAGGGTGCCATTTGGGACTCACCCGCAGCTGTCTGCCCCAATGACTTGGCTCTAGCAGTTGTCCTCCATACTGACAACTACATGTTCCAACTAGCCGCTCTGTCTGTCACACACTCCTTTTACCGGAAATATGAGCAATTATTCCCTTGGTTTGCCTTTCTGGTTAGTCTGTCATTTATTCTCTCTGGTTCAGCATGAGAGACATAACATCATAGGGTCAGTTAGGATACAACCACAGCTTTTAGCTCTGACTCTACTGCTGTTAGCGCTGAGTCTACTGCTGTTAGCTCCTCTCTACTGCTGTTAGCTCCTCTCTACTGCTGTTAGCTCCTCTCTACTGCTGTTAGCTCCTCTCTACTGCTGTTAGCTCCTCTCTACTGCTGTTAGCGCCTCTCTACTGCTGTTAGCTCTGTTTCTACTGCTGTTAGCTCTGTTTCTACTGCTGTTAGCTCCTCTCTACTGCTGTTAGCTCCTCTCTACTGCTGTTAGCTCCTCTCTACTGCTGTTAGCTCCTCTCTACTGCTGTTAGCTCCTCTCTACTGCTGTTAGCTCTGACTCTACAGCTGTTAGCGCCTCTCTACTGCTGTTAGCTCCTCTCTACAGCTGTTAGCTCCTCTCTACAGCTGTTAGCTCCTCTCTACTGCTGTTAGCTCCTCTCTACTGCTGTTATCTCTGTCTCTACAGCTGTTAGCTCCTCTCTACAGCTGTTAGCTCCTCTCTACTGCTGTTATCTCTGTCTCTACAGCTGTTAGCTCCTCTCTACTGCTGTTAGCTCTGTCTCTACAGCTGTTAGCTCCTCTCTACTGCTGTTAGCTCCTCTCCACAGCTGTTAGCTCCTCTCCACAGCTGTTAGCTCTGACTCTACAGCTGATAGCGCTGTCTCTACAGCTGTTAGCTCTGACTCTACTGCTGTTAGCTCCTCTCTACTGCTGTTATCTGTCTCTACTGCTGTTAGCTCCTCTCTACTGCTGTTAGCTCCTCTCTACTGCTGTTAGCTCCTCTCTACTGCTGTTAGCTCCTCTCTACTGCTGTTAGCTCTGTCTCTACTGCTGTTAGCTCTGTCTCTACTGCTGTTATCTCTGTCTCTACAGCTGTTAGCTCCTCTCTACAGCTGTTAGCTCTGTCTCTACTGCTGTTAGCTCTGTCTCTACTGCTGTTAGCGCCTCTCCTGCTGTTAGCTCATCTCTACTGCTGTTAGCTCCTCTCTACTGCTGTTATCTCTGTCTCTACTGCTGTTATCTCTGTCTCTACTGCTGTTATCTATGTCTCTACTGCTGTTATCTCTGTCTCTACAGCTGTTATCTCTGTCTCTACAGCTGTTAGCTCCTCTCTACTGCTGTTAGCTCCTCTCTACTGCTGTTAGCTCCTCTCTACTGCTGTTATCTCTGTCTCTACTGCTGCTATCTCTGTCTCTACTGCTGTTAGCTCCTCTCTACAGCTGTTAGCTCCTCTCTACAGCTGTTAGCTCCTCTCTACAGCTGTTAGCTCCTCTCTACTGCTGTTAGCTCCTCTCTACTGCTGTTAGCTCCTCTCTACTGCTGTTAGCTCCTCTCTACTGCTGTTAGCTCCTCTCTACTGCTGTTAGCTCCTCTCTACAGCTGTTAGCTCCTCTCTACTGCTGTTAGCTCCTCTCTACTGCTGTTAGCTCCTCTCTACTGCTGTTAGCTCCTCTCTACTGCTGTTAGCTCCTCTCTACAGCTGTTAGCTCCTCTCTACAGCTGTTAGCTCTGTCTCTACTGCTGTTAGCTCTGTCTCTACTGCTGTTAGCTCCTCTCTACTGCTGTTAGCTCCTCTCTACTGCTGTTAGCTCCTCTCTACTGCTGTTAGCTCTGTTTCTACTGCTGTTAGCTCTGTCTCTACTGCTGTTATCTCTGTCTCTACTGCTGTTATCTCTGTCTCTACTGCTGTTATCTCTGTCTCTACTGCTGTTATCTCTGTCTCTACAGCTGTTATCTCTGTCTCTACAGCTGTTAGCTCCTCTCTACAGCTGTTAGCTCCTCTCTACAGCTGTTAGCTCTGTCTCTACTGCTGTTAGCTCCTCTCCACAGCTGTTAGCTCCTCTGTAGTTGTCCAACTCGGCTCCTCCTTCACTCCAGACCGCGTTGGCCCACTCCAGGGCTTTCCCCGAGAGGTAGGAGACGAGGGCGGACACCTTCTCCCGCTCCGATGGAGCCGGGCTGATGGTCGAGAAGTATAGGTCCAGTTACAGGAGGAATCCCTGGTAGCGGGCAGCTGTCCCGTCATAATCCCTAGGTCGGGATAGATTAATCCCTCTGGGTGCTGGGGTGTGGGTGGCTGGATCCGGTCGCTCAGCTGGTCCCGAAGGGTCGGGTCCTCTCCTCTCCAGGCGTTGGACGACCTGGAGAACCCGATCCATCGCTTCTCCCAAGCTGGTTAGCATTGTAGAATGCTCCCGGACCCGCGCCACGACTCCAGGCAGGTGCTCCTCTCCTGCTGACTCCATGTCTTGGTGTGTGATGCTGTGGCGAGTGATTTTGAAAGGAGTCAGGCGCAGGAGGGTAAATCGCACAATAAAGGGTTTATTCCAAAAGGCACAGCGGTACGCAGAAATGCGTCAAACACTCCAGTGCGTAAATCGGACGCACTGGGAAACAACAAGGCACACGGGTGAAATATCCTGGAGATACAAAATACAAGGAGCTCCACCGAGCTAAACTAACCTCCACAATAAACAATCACACACAAAGACAAGGGGGCAGAGGGAACACTTATACAGGTACTGATGAGGGGATATGAACCAGGTGTGTGTAATAAACAAGACAAAACAAATGGAATGATGAGATGAGGAGCGGCGGTGGCTAGAAGGCCATTGACGACGAATGCCGAAGCCTGCCCGGACAAGGAGAGGAGGCAGCTTCGGAGGAAGTCGTGACAACCTGATTCATATGATGCATGTCATAACAAGATCGCCAGCGATTCAAGCCTCCTCCTCCTCAATCCTCTCTCGCTCTCTCTCCCTAACCCGCAAAATTTCAGTCGCATCTTGCGCCGTAGTCTACACTTGTCTGTCCATCACCCATGTAAACAACTAGCTCGCCTGCTCCATCCACACTGATTGGTGAAGTCATTTAATGAGCTAAATGTAAAAAACTGTTGATTTCAGAGGTTTAAAAAGGAACAGAAAGGAACAGAAAGGAATTATACAAACCGGTACTTTTTTTTTTTATTCGAACCGGTTCAGAACTTTATTTTGCTGGTCGGAACAGTGGAATGAAATAAAAAAAAGTGGTTCTGTTCAGAACTAAATGATTGGATAATAATTTTGGTTCCAACCCCATGCAACGTACACTTTAGTTTATACTATTTTTTTTGTGGTTTTAAAGCAAGTTTGCTGCAATTCTACAAATGTTGAGCGGAGAGAAGATTGTGCAGTTTTAAAGATCATTTCATTCAATTCTACTCATTTTGCAGTTTTGAATATGATATCTGAGTGAGATTGACAAACAAAATCAATGGGGGCCCCCAGTAATCAGTAATTCGACCATGATTACGACAAACTTAGAAAGCTAGCTAGACTAACATAGCAATCACTTTATTAACTTTTTTTGCTGACATGGGATAATTGAGTGACATAAGAAGAGAAAAACGGCTAATGCACAACCAAATTTCTAAATTGCACCTTGTGTATTCTACTATTCTAACTCTCAACAGTAAGTTCAGGCCCCGGCTGAGTTCTGTTGCCCATCCCTGTGCTATACAGTAACAGTTACCTCCGTCGTGGCCAAAACTACTCTTTCCCATAAGCTTGTACTATCTATAGCATGACAGCATCAGCAGGTAGCTACCAACATCTGGCAGACATGTTTACATTTGGTTTGCTTTATCAGTGTTATTTAGATGGAAGACATGAGCTAAATGCTCTATAGCGCGCTAACGTTAGCGTGAAAGTAGCAAGCTGGCTCTTTCACTTACCCGGCTCACTTCCATTCTCACGGTCTCTGCTGGTGCTGCTGGGCTGTTTGACATTCTTTTGAAGCCACATTGATGATAGGGACAGTATCCGCTTTGAGAAGATAACTTATTGCTGAAGTGCTCCTTCCAGCTGTGGAAGTTCTCAGGGATGAAATGTGCCTCGCAGTTTCCGCCTCATTCTCACAAATGTATCCCACTTTTTTACTAGGTTTTTCATTCATTCTAACTCTGACCGCGGGGAGTTGTGGGATTTTTTCCGAAGTTAGAGCTGATTTGGAAATAAACTCAAACACAACTTTTGAAACAACATTATAATATTGTAAAAATTGATTTAAGATTTTGTAATTTGGGAATGTGCTCAAATTTACTTTTATATGTGTTTCTGGCATTGAAAAGAATACATGGAGTGTAGAAAACAGTAGGAACACCGGCTCTTTCCATGGCATAGACTGACCAGGTGAATCCAGGTGAAAGCCATGATCCCTTATTGATGTCAATTGTTAGAGCCACTTCAATCAGTGTAGATGAAGGGGAGGAGACAGGTTAAAGAAGGATTTTTAAGCCTTGAGACAATTGAGACATGGATTGTGTATGTGTCCCATTCAAAGGGTGAACGGGCAAGACAAAAGATTTAAGTGCCTTTGAATGGGGTTTGATAGTAGGTGCCAGGCGCACCGGTTTGAGTGTGTCAAGAACTGCAACACTGCTGGGTTTTTCACACTCCAACAGTTTCCAGTGTGTACCAAGAATGGTCCACCACCCAAAGGACATCCAGCCAATTTGACACCACTGTGGGAAAGCATTGGAGTCAACATGGGGCCAGCATCCCTGTGGAACACTTTCGACACCTTGTATTCCATGCCCGACGACTTGAGGCTGTTCTGAGGGCAAAAGGGGATGCGACTCAATATTAGGAAGGTGTTCCTAATGTTTTGTACACTCAGTGTGCGTGCTACAATGCCTTTTAAGCACTGAGCCCATGGCCATGACAGACTTATCTCAGGGTCACAGAAACCTATCTCAGGGCCATAGTGACTGTGCTATGTCCTGTCCTGTTCGGACTGTCATTGGTTCCTGTCCGGAGTGTCAGTAACCTAGAATGTTGAACATTAGATTATGAAGGATGCCTTTGTGCCCTAGAATAGCGGGTTACTTGATCTCTGGTATTGCTGCAGTGCAGATGTTTTTCTCCTTGTTTTGTAACGTTAGACTCACATGATTATGTGTTTATTTATGCTGTTGCTTTCTGACTCTAAAACAAAAATAAATATCTGTTTGCATTTGTAATATTTTGTTTGTTTGTTGAATCATTCAATCTTTGTAGAAAATGTGCTGTGAATCTTTCAACTCAATCTTTGTAGAAATGGTATTGTTGTTTTTTTGTTGTTGGTGGAAAGCATGGAACGTTGAATTCTTTACAGTACTTTTTGTGCTATTATGAAGCAGTGGTTTTCAACCTGTGTTTGTTTAGAATGGCTTGTCAGATCCATTGCAACACTATTCCTCAGCCAGGGAGGTCTTCAAATATCCTAACGACATCCCGCTGAAAGTCGTCGTAGAATGCTTATATTCAGTTAAATAAAAAGAGTATGCAACTTTTTTTCCCCCAAGTCCAGAACGAATTCACGGCAACGCACAGTATTTTACAGAGCCATGATGCATAGAACTCCCATCTCCAATTACTCAAGCAAACAACACAATTACCTTAAAAAAATAAAATAAAATGGAGCAACAAACCGAACGGAGGGATACACACAAACACATACACACACAGACATTATTCATTTTTTTGTACTGTTTGTATATGGTTGTATTTTAAATGTGTGTGACTGTCCATATGTATCAGTGTATCAGTGTTTTGTTACTTGTCATGTTTTGTGTTTTTTTCTTCTGTGGACCCCAGGAAGAATAGCTGCTGCCTCTGCAAAACGTATTTTATTAAATTTATTGTATTAAATACAATTTATTATTTACGGCGATCTAAATAAACAAATAGTTTATGCATTTTACAAAAGTGTTTTTCGTTTTTTTACTTTGACCAACTTGCACAGGTGTTTTTTGTGTAATCATCTCTTGTCAGTGAAGTAGAAGTTTAGTTCCTTGCAGTTTTCTCATAATGAGTTCTCATGGAGATCAACATCAGCCTGGACTGGAAGCTATGATTGAGGTTTGTGCAACAGCAGTCTCCTCTTGAGCATGAAATCATATCAAAAATCAAACATTATTTTGTCCCATGCGTCGTAAACTACTGGTGTAGAATAACAGTGAAATGTTTACTTACGGCCCTTCCCAACAACGCAGAGAGGAAAAAATTGAAATAATAGAAAAATAATAACAAGATAACTTGGCGTAACACAGGGTACCATTACCGAGTCGATGTGCAAGGGTACGAGGTAATTGAGGTAGATATGTGCATATACAGTGCATTCGGAAAGTATTCAGACCCCTTGACTTTTTCCACATTTTGTTACATTACAGCCTTATTCTAAAATTGATTAAAAAAAATTTTTTTTTCCCCTTATCAATCTACAAACAAAATCCCATAATGACAAAGCAAAACAGTTTTTTTAGGCAAACAGAAATATCTCATTTATGTAAGTATTCAGATCCTTTACTCGGTACTTTGTTGAAGAACCTTTGGCAGCGATTACAGCCTGAAGTCTTCTTGGGTATGACGCTACAAGCTTGGCACACCTGTATTTGTGGAGTTTCTCCCATTCTTCTCTGCAGATCCTCTCAAGCTCTGCAGATCCTCTCAAGCTCTGATGGGGAGCGTCACTGCACAGCTATTTTCAGGTCTCTCCTGAGATGTTAGATCGGGTTCAAGTCCGGGCTCTGGCTGGGCCACTCAAGGACATTCAGAGACTTGTCCCAAAGCCACTTCTGCATTGTCTTGGCTGTGTGCTTCAAGTCGTTGTCCTGTTGGAAGGTGAAACTTCGCCACAGTCTTAGGTCCTGAGCGCACTGGAGCATGTTTTCATCGAGGATCTCTCTGTACTTTGCTCGGTTAATCTTTCCCTCGATCCTGACTAGTCTCCCAGTCCCTGCCACTGAAAAACATCCCCACAGCATGATGTTGCCACCCCCGTCCTTCACCGTAGGGATGGTGCCAGGTTTCCTCCAGATGTGATGCTTGGCATTCAGGCCAAAGAGTTCAACCTTGGTTTCATCAGACCAGATAATCTTGTTTCTGGTCTGAAAGTCCTTTAGGTGCCTTCTGGCAAACTCCAAGCGGGCTGTCATGTGCCTTTTATTGACGAGTGGCATCTGTCTGGCCACTCTACCATAAAGGCCTGATTGGTGGAGTGCGGCAGAGATGGTTGTCCTTCTGGAAGGTTCTCCCATTTCCACAGAGGAACTCTAGAGCTCTGTCAGAGTGACCATTGGGTTCTTGGTCACCTCCCTGACCAAGGATCTTCTCCCCCGATTGCTCAGTTTGGCCGGGGAGGCCAGCTCCCCGGCCATTTAAGAATGATGGAGGCCACTGTGTTCTGCAATTCTGCAGAAATTTTTTGGTACCCTTCCCCAGATCTGTGTCTCTGAGCTCTACGGACAATTCCTTCAACCTCATGGCTTGGTTTTAGTCTGACTTAGAATATGTGGACAACTACAAATACCTATGTGTCTGGATAGACCGTAAACTCTCCTTCCAGACTCACATTAAGCATCTCCAATCCAAAGTTAAATCTAGAATCGGCTTCCTATTTCGCAACTAAGCCTCCTTCACTCATGCTGCTAAACACGCCCTCGTAAAACTGACTATCCTACCGATCCTTGACTTCGGCGATGTCATTTACAAAATAGCTTCTAACACTCTACTCAGTAAATTGGATGTAGTCTATCACAGTGCCATCTGTTTTGTCACCAAAGCCCCATATACTACCCACCATTGTTGACCTGTACGCTCTCGTTGGCTGGCCCTCACTACATATTTTTACTCTGACATGCCCTGTCAACTGTGGGACCTAATGTAGACAGGTGTGTGCCTTTCCAAATCATGTCCAATCAATTAAATTTACCACAGGTGGACTACAATGAAGTTGTAGAAACATCTCAAGGATGATCAATGGAAATAGGATGCAGCTGAGCTCAATTTCACTGGACCTTATGATCACTCAGCTACACAGCTGATGCCTGCTGGACTGTTCCTTTATACGGTACCCCATCCTGTTTATCTGTTTAGCCTCAGCCCAAACTTTCGTCGCCATTACCAGCTGTTGTCTTAGCTTTCTCGAATAACACCTGTGATTGCGTTATGCCTCTCTCCCATGTCAATATGCCTAGCCTATTGCTGTTTGGGTTAGTTCTTATTGTACTATTTCACTGTAGAGCCCCCAGTCCCGCTCAACCTGCCTCAGATAGCTCCTTTGTCCCACCCCCCATACACGCGGAGACCGGCTCAATCGGTACCTCCAGTGATGCTATCTCTTTCATCATTACCCAATGCTTAGGTGTACCTCCACTCTACTCATATCCTTTCATATCCTTGTCTGTACATAATGCCCTGAATCTATTCTACAACGCCCGGAAATCTGCCCCTTTTATTCTCTGTACTCAACGCACTAGAAGACCAGTTCTTAAAGCCTTTAGCTGTATCCTTATTCTATTTCTCCTCTGTTCCTCTGGCGATGTAGAGGTTAACCCAGGCTCTGTAGCCCCCAGTATCACTCCTACTCCCCAGGCGTTATCATTTGTTGACTTCTGTAACCGTAAAAGCCTTGGTTTCTTGCATGTTAACATCAGAAACCTCCTCCCTAAGTTTGAGGTATTCACTGCGTTAGCACACTCCGCCAACCCTGATGTCCTGGCTTGCTACAGACCCCCCTCAGCCCCCAGTTGTGTCCTGGACACCATATGTGAATTGATTGCCCCCATCTATCCTCAGAGTTCGTACTGCTTGGTGACCTAAACTGGTATTTGTTTAACACCCCGGCCATCCTACAATCTAAACTAGATGCCCTCAATCTCACACAAATGATCAAGGAACCTACCAGGTACAACCCTAAATCCATAAACATGGGCACCCTCACAGATATCCCATGTAGCTCAGTTGGTAGAGCATGGCGTTTGCAACGCCAGGGTTGTGGGTTCGTTTCCCACAGGGGACCAGTATGGAAGAAAAAAAATGTATGCACTCACTAACTGTAAGTCGCTCTGGATAAGAGCGTCTGCTAAATGACTAAAATGTAAATATCATCCTGACTAATTTACCCTCTAAATACACCTCCGCTGTCTTCAACCAGGATCTCAGCGATCACTGCCTCATTGCCTGCGTCCGTAATGGGTCTGCGGTCAAACGACCACCCCTCATCACTGTCAAACGCTCCCTAAAACACTTCAGCGAGTAGGCCTTTCTAATTGACCTGGCCCGGGTATCCTGGATGGATATTGACCTCATTCTGTCAGTAGAGGATGCCTGGATGTTCTTTAAAATTGCTTTCCTCTCCATCTTAAATAAGGATGCCCCATTCAAAAAATTCAGAACTAAGAACAGATATAGCCCCTGGTTCACCCCAGACTTGACTGCCCTTGACCAGCACAAAAACATCCTGTGGCGTACTGCATTAGCATCGAACAGCCCCCGCGATATGCAACTTTTCAGAGAAGTCAGGGACCAATATACACAATCAGTTAGGAAAGCAAATGCTAGCTTTTTCAAACTGAAATTTGCATCCTGTAGCACTAACTCCAAAAAGTTTTGGGACACTGTAAAGTCCATGGAGAATAAGAGCACCTTCTCCCAGCTACCCACTGCACTGAGGCTAGGAAACACTGTCACCACCGATAAATCTACGATAATCGAGAATTTCAATAAGCATTTTGCTACGGCTGGCCATGCTTTCCACCTGGCTACCTCTACCCCGGCCACCAGCTCTGCACCCTCCGCTGCAACTTGCCCATGCCCCCCCCCCCCGCTTCTCCTTCACCCAAATTCAGATAGCTTATGTTCTGAAAGAGCTGCAACATCTGGACCCCTACAAATCAGCTGGGCTAGACGATCTGGATCCTTTCTTTCTAAAATTAGCCGCCGAAATTGTCGCAACCCCTATTACTAGCCTGTTCAACCTCTCTTTCGTATCGTCTGAGATCCCCAGAGATTGTAAAGCTGCTGCGGTCATCCCCCTCTTCAAAGGGGGTGACACTCTAGATCCAAACTGTTACAGACCTATATCCATCCTGCCCTGCCTTTCGAAGGTATTTGAAAGCCAAGTTAACAAACAGATCACCGACCATTTCGAATCCCACCGTACCTTCTCCGCTATGCAATCTGGTTTCCGAGCTGGTCATGGGTGCACCTCAGCCACGCTCAAGGTCCTAAACGATATAATAACCACGATCGATAAAAGACAGTATTGTGCAGCCGTCTTCATCGACCTGGCCAAGGCTTTTGACTCTGTCAATCACCGCATTCTTATTGGCAGACTAAATAGCCTTGTTTTCTCAAATGACTGCCTCGCCTGGTTCACCAACTACTTCTCAAATAGAGTTCAATGTGTCAAATCGGAGGGCCTGTTGTCTGGACCTCTGGCAGTCTCTATGGGGGTGCCACAGGGTTAAATTCTCGGGCCGACTCTATTCTCTGTGTATATCAATGATGTTGCTCTTGCTGCTGGTGACTCTCAGATCCACCTCTATGCAGACGACACAATTTTGTATACATCTGGCCCTTCATTGGACACTGTGTTAACAAACCTCCAAACGAGCTTCAATGCCATACAAAACTCCTTCCGTGGCCTCCAACTGCTCTTAAACGCTAGTAAAACTAAATGCATGCTCTTCAATCGAACGCTGCTTGCACCCGCCGACTGACTAGAATCACTACTCTCGGCGGGTCTGACTTAGAATATGTGGACTACAAATACCTAGGTGTCTGGATAGACCATAAACTCTCCTTCCAGACTCACATTAAGCATCTCCAATCCAAAGTTAAATCTAGAATCGGCTTCCTATTTCGCAACTAAGCCTCCTTCACACATGCTGCTAAACGTTCCCTCGTAAAACGGACTATCCTACCGATCCTTGACTTCGGCGATGTCATTTACAAAATAGCTTCTAACACTCTACTCAGCAAATTGGATGTAGTCTATCACAGTGCCATCCGTTTTGTCACCAAACCCCATATACTACCCACCATTGTGACCTGTACGCTCTCGTTGGCTGGCCCTCACTACATATTTGTCAACAAACCCACTGGCTCCAGGTCATCTATAAATCACTTCTAGGCAAATCCCCGCCTTATCTTAGCTCATTGGTCACCATAGCAACACCCACCCGTAGTATGCGTTCCAGCAGGTATATCTCACTGGTCATCCCCAAAGCCAACACCTCCTTTGGCCGCCATTCCTTCCAGTTCTCTGCTGCAAATGACTGGAACAAACTGCTAAAATCTCTGAAGCTGGAGACACTTATCTCCCTCACTTAAGCATCAGTTGTCAGAGCAGCTTACCGATCACTGCACCTGTACACAGCCCATCTGTAATTAGCCCACCCAACTACCTCATCCCCATATTGTTATTTACATTGTTATTTATTTTTCTCATTTGCACCCCGGTATCTCTATTTGCACATCATCTTCTGCACATCTATCACTCCAGTGTTAATACTAAATTGTAATTACACTGCTCAAAAAAATTAAGGGAACACTAAAATAACACATCCTAGATCTGAATGAATGAAATAATCTTATTAAATACTTTTTTCCTTACATAGTTGAATGTGCTGACAACAAAATCACACAAAAATCATCAATGGAAATCAAATTTATCAACCCATGGAGGTCTGGATTTGGAGTCACCCTCAAAATTAAAGTGGAAAACCACACTACAGGGTGATCCAACTTTGATGTAATGTCCTTAAAACAAGTCAAAATGAGGCTCAGTAGTGTGTGTGGCCTCCACGTGCCTATATGACCTCCCTACAACGCCTGGGCATGCTCCTGATGAGGTGGCGGATGGTCTCCTGAGGGATCTCCTCCCAGACCTGGACTAAAGCATCCGCCAACTCCTGGACAGTCTGTGGTGCAACATGGTGTTGGTGGATGGAGCGAGACATGATGTCCCAGATGTGCTCAATTGGATTCAGGTCTGGGGAAAGGGCGGGCCAGTCCATAGCATCAATGCCTTCCTCTTGCAGGAACTGCTGACACACTCCAGCCACATGAGGTCTAGCATTGTCTTGCATTAGAAGGAACCCAGGGCCAACCGCACCAGCATATGGTCTCACAAGGGGTCTGAGGATCTCATCTCGGTACCTAATGGCAGTCAGGCTACCTCTGGCGAGCACATGGAGAGCTGTGCGGCCCCCCAAAGAATGCCACCGCACACCATGACTGACCCACCGCCAAACCGGTCATGCTGGAGGATGTTGCAGGCAGCAGAACGTTCTCCACGGCGTCTCCAGACTCTGTCACGTCTGTCACATGTGCTCAGTGTGAACCTGCTTTCATCTGTGAAGAGCACAGGGCGCCAGTGGCGAATTTGCCAATCTTGGTGTTCTCTGGCAAATGCCAAACGTCCTGCACGGTGTTGGGCTGTAAGCACAACCCCCACCTGTGGACGTCGGGCCCTCATACCACCCTCATGGAGTCTGTTTCTGACCGTTTGAGCAGACACATGCACATTTGTGGCCTGCTGGAGGTCATTTTGCAGGGCTCTGGCAGTGCTCCTCCTGCTCCTCCTTGCACAAAGGTGGAGGTAGCAGTCCTGCTGCTGGGTTGTTGCCCTCCTACGGCCTCCTCCACGTCTCCTGATGTACTGGCCTGTCTCCTGGTAGCGCCTCCATGCTCTGGACACTACGCTGACAGACACAGCAAACCTTCTTGCCACAGCTCGCATTGATGTGCCATCCTGGATGAGCTGCACTACCTGAGCCACTTGTGTGGGTTGTAGACTCCGTCTCATGCTACCACTAGAGTGAAAGCACCGCCAGCATTCAAAAGTGACCAAAACATCAGCCAGGAAGCATAGGAACTGAGAAGTGGTCTGTGGTCACCACCTGCAAAACCAGTCCTTTATTGGGGGTGTCTTGCTAATTGCCTATAATTTCCACCTGTTGTCTATTCCATTTGCACAACAGCATATGAAATGTATTGTCAATCAGTGTTGCTTCCTAAGTGGACAGTTTGATTTCACAGAAGTGTGATTGACTTGGAGTTACATTGTGTTGTTTAAGTGTTCCCTTTTGCACTATGGCCTATTTATTGCCTTACCTCCATAACTTACTACATTTGCACACACTGTATAAAGATTTTCTATTGTGTTTTTGACTGTACGTTTTGTTTATTCAACATAACTCTGTGTTGTTGTTGTTTTTATCGCACTGCTTTGCTTTATCTTGGCCAGGTCGCAGTTGGAAATGAGAACTTTTTCTCAACTGGCTTACCTGGTTAAATAAAGGTTAAATAAAAATAAAAAAAATAAAAATTGAGTCTCATAGCAAAGGGTCTGAATACTTATGTAAATAAGGTATTTCTGTTTTTTATTATTAATAAATTAGCAAAAATGTATAAAAATCAGTTTTCTCTTTGTCATTGTGGGGTATTGTGTGTAGATTGATGAGGAAAATGTTTTATTTAATCAATTTTAGAATAAGGCTGTAACGTAACGAAATGTGGAAAAAGTGAAGGGGTCTGAATACTTTCCGAACGCCCTCTAGGTGGGGATAAAGTGACTAGGGAAGAGGATAGATAATAAACAGGAGCAGCAGCGTATGTGAAGGGTAAAAAATGGGTCAATGCAGATAGTCCAGGTAGCTATTGGTTAACTATTTACAGTAACTTGGGGTTAAGTGGGTTAAAATCTTCCTAGACGTCACAGAGGATGGGACATGTCAAAATGCTGAATTTTTAGACTTTAGCGAGTATTTATTAATATAAAACACGTGATTTTTGAAATTTTCAATGTGGTCTATATTTACATTTGACATTTGACATTTTAGTCATTTAGTACTTCATTTAAAGTTGCTAGGTTTCCATCCAATTGGCGACAGATTTTCATGCAAATATTTAAAAACAAATGCAAAAAGTAAATATGTGCATTTTCCCCACCAGTGGTGTTTTTCCACCAAACTCCTTGTTGTGGATAAAATTCAGTGTGTGATGATGTAATGCATACAATTATTTATTTTTTTTTCGCTTACATTTTCATGTTCACCGAATAAAGAGAAAGTGCAAGTCTCTCCAACTGGGCTCTCTTTCAACTATGTCTAGCATATTGGCTGATTATAGCCCAGTAATACCGTCTAGCATATTGGCTGATTATAGCCCAGTAATACCGTCTAGCATATTGGCTGATTATAGCCCAGTAATACCGTCTAGCATATTGGCTGATTATAGCCCAGTAATACCGTCTAGCATATTGGCTGATTATAGCCCAGTAATACCGTCTAGCATATTGGCTGATTATAGCCCAGTAATACCGTCTAGCATATTGGCTGATATAGCCCAGTAATACCGTCTAGCATATTGGCTGATTATAGCCCAGTAATACCGTCTAGCATATTGGCTGATATAGCCCAGTAATACCGATAGCATATTGGCTGATATAGCCCAGTAATACCGTCTAGCATATTGGCTGATTATAGCCCAGTAATACCGTCTAGCATATTGGCTGATTATAGCCCAGTGATACCATCTAGCATATTGGCTGATTATAGCCCAGTGATACCGATAGCTTAGTGCAGGGTTCTTCAATTCCGGTCCTGGAGGGCCGAAACACTTCTGTTTTTTTATTTCTACCTGGTAGTTAATTGCACTCACCTGGTGTCCCCAGGTCTGAATTAGCCCCTGATTAGAAGGAGAGGATGAAAAACAGAGGTGTTTCGGCCCTCCAGGACCGGAATTGAAGAACCCTGGCTTAGTGTAATGGGCCACGTGAGAATCTCTGGTCATTTAACCTAGGCTATTTCATAGGTTATTTTTTGTGCATTTTGAAATTGCCTTTAGGGCACAGAATTGCTGGGACCATGGCTGGCAAGAGAGCTGCTTCACATATGCCTTAAATAACATTGCAGGACTGCGGTTGGGTTCGGGACCAGTTCTTTTGGTAGCGGGTGGGAGTCGGACAGAAAGCCAGCTGGGTGCGGTAGGAAGAAATCTGCCCTGCACAGACCATTAGACTGAATCTCAACCATTGGAAAACGCTCCAAGAGAACATTATTATTATTTATTTTTTTAGTTCCTGGTTGTAGATGTGTCCATTAACCAGAATGCAAATGTATTTGTTTCTGGTATTTACCGCCCACCTGCTGCCAGGCCGAATGCTGTTGGTGCTATATCTGAGTGTTTAACCCCCTAGAGTTGATTAATGCACCGGTACATTTTTTAAAAACATTTTTGTCATTTTAGCAGACGCCCTTATCCTTATACAGTTAGTGAGTGCATACATTATATATATATTTTTTTTCATACTGGGCCCCTGTGGGAATCGAACCCACAACCCTGGCGTTGCAAAGGCCATGCTCTACCAACTGAGCTACATCCCTGCTGGCCATTCCCTCCATCTATCCTGGATGACGCTGGGCCAATTGTGCGCCGCCCCATGGGTCTAAGTAACATAATAAAAATTGATGCGTCTCAATCCACTGCATCCGCCAATGTCGCATCTGCGGTGAAAGGTGGCAGAGCTACGGTGGTGTTTGTTAGACCATGACACGTACCTGAAAATCGTTTTCCTCATGAAAACGTGTGCAGCGTCCGAACGGTTTGTCCTACACACTATTATGACCACTCTATGGAAAGAAGAGACTCTCCATCTGAAGGTAACCGTTACCGGTAAAAAAAAAAAAAATTAATGGAAGTATGAAGGTAGTTTTATGTCTACCCAAAAAAGGGGTTAAATATGTGTTAAAAAAAAAAACTAATATTTATTCAGATTGCTTATATCTCCTGGATATAGGGCAAACACTTCAAAACCTTTTTTCTGATGATATTCTTTTTTACTGTCCTTCTTGCCATTTATAAATGTTTTATTCAATGCGTTTCTATGGGCTTTAGTAGTAAAGGACTAATTCAATATTTTATCCCCCCCAAATTAAATAGCTAAATGATCCATAGTATGACCATCTTAAAACAATTCCACATGTCAGCATAGAACGCCCAGTGTAGTATTTGCATATGATCTCAATGATCATTGTGCCATAGTATGTTTTAGAGAAACGAAACAGCAAAATACTAATCCTTGTTTAATTAAGAAGATACATTTCTAAACATTTTCTGCTCAAGGGTGTTTACATGACAAGTTTTATGCTGATTTAGCCACTGTATTCTGTATTCCTGACCCTGAGTTGGCTGTATAATTTTTTTCCTCCATATGTATTCCTCTGGCAGATAAACACGCCCCTTTTCAACAATTCAGAGTCAAAGATAGATCAAACCCTTGGTTTTCTTCCAAATTATCTGAGCTCATTCAGAGGAGAAATCAGGCCTGGGCCAAAGCAAGGAAAACTGACTCAGTAGTGGGACTGGCAATCTTTCAGACAATTGAGAAACAGATGTACTATCTCGATTATGAGATAGGAGAAGCTACTTTTTTAATCTCTATCTCTGACTCTGCTGGTGATCCTTCTAAATGTTGGAAAACAGTAAATGCACTGAAGCGTACAAATCCCTCCTCTTCCCTGCTTAAGCAAGTTCTGTCTGACTCTGGTATCATAACTGAGAAGAATGGGATAAGTGATGCTTTTAATCATCATTTTATCTCGGCAGGCTTTTTATTTGAGAGAAACGGTGGTGTAGTTGACCATGGTCAGTTGATCGACTGCTCTTCCCTCTGCCAGCCTCCAGCTGACTCAATGGTTAACCTGTTAACTTCTAGTGAATCTTTGTTTTCATTTAAACAATTTACTATCTGTGATGTGCTAGATGCCTTGCTTAAAATTGATATAAAAAATCCACTGGAGCTGATATGCTTGATCCATTTTTGCTGCAGCTCTCTGCCCCCCAGATTGCTGAATCATTAACCCATATTTTTTTTACTGACGATTATATCTGGTACTGTCCCCAAAGTTTGGAAGGTGGCCCATGTACTCCCCCTTCACAAAGGTGGTGACCCTTGTGACCTAAATAATTATCGGTTACACGTGGTCTGTGGTTATGACACTGGTTGGACGTACTGCCAAATTCTCTAAAACGACGTTGGAGGTGGCTTATGGTAAAGAAATGAACATTCAATTCTCTGGCAAAAGCTCTAGTGGATATTCCTGCACTCAGCATGCCAATTGCACGCTCCCTCAAAACTTGAGACATTGTGTTGTGTGACAAAACTGCACATTTTAGAGTGGCCTTTTATTGTCCCCAGCACAGCTTCTTTATTATATAGTAGAGAGAAAGCATTTCTTCCTCACAATACTCATACTGGGTGTGTTTCTCAAGATATGGACTAGCCACTAGCTAGCTAGCTAGCTCTTCACACAGCTCTCTATCTCCAATGGGCCATAACTCTGCTAAATTGACCAGGGCTAAAGACATTGTCAAATGACTTTTGGACTGTGCTGAAGTCTTCTTGCTTTTCTCAAGGACCTTGCTTTATCATCCAGGATGTCTGTCTCTGACTGAGGATGAGGTAGGCTTTAGAAGCAGTCTTGTGGTTTGAGGTAACACGAAGCAGTCTTGTGGTTTTAGGTAACACGAAGCAGTCTTGTGGTTTGAGGTAACACGAAGCAGTCTTGTGGTTTTAGGTAACACGAAGCAGTCTTGTAGTTCTAGGGTTGCAAAATTCTGCAAATCTTTCCCAATATTCCTAGGTTTTCCATGAATCCTGGAGGATTCTGGATTTCCTGCTTATTCCCACCTGATTTCTGAACACCTCCAAACTGGATTTCTGGGAAACCTGAGAATAGCATTTTGAGGTTAAGTGAAGCAGTCTTTGTAGTTTGAGGTAACATGGGTTTGTTCCCCTTTGACCTCCTCCTCCGTTAGAGGGAGTCTTTATGCCAGATATAGAGTACACACTTAGGAAAAAAAAGGTTTCCCAAAAGGGTTCTTCGGCTGTCCCCATATGAGAACCCTTTTTGGTTCCAGGAAGAACCCAATGGGATTCCATGTTGAACCCTCTGGAAAGGGTTCTACATAGAACCCAAAAGGGTACCTGGAACCAAAAAGGGTTCTTCAAAGGGTTCTCCTATGGGGACAGCCGAAGAACCCTTTTAGGTTCTAGATAGCACCTTTTTTCTAAGAGTGTAGAATATGTCCTTCTCTGACGCTTTTCTTCATTTCATTTATGTAATGAACTGTGTTTGTAGTGCTGAACTGGTCTGGCCTCAGCAGATAGATAGGCTTTGATTTGGAGAGGAGAGGAGTACCCTCCTCCTCTCCTCTCCTCTCCTCTCCTCTCCTCTCCTCTCCTCTCCTCTCCTCTCCTCTCCTCTCCTCTCCTCTCCTCTCCTCTCCTCTCCTCTCCTCTCCTCTCCTCTCCTCTCCTCTCCTCTCCTCTCCTCTCCTCTCCTCTCCTCTCCTCCCTTCTATTTCTCCCTTCCTCCGCTTGGTGGTGTCAGGGAGTCAGAGCAGAGGAAAGAGAGAGTGATGAGGAAACCCTCCACCCAGGCTGTGTGTGTCAGAGACCCCCCCCCCCCCTCCCCAATATATTCTACCCCCCCCCCCCCCCCCCCCCCCCCCCCCACACACACACACACACAGTTAGGGTCTGGAGTGTCTCAGGAGACCAGAGAAGAAGTCAACGTGAACTCTGACCCCTCTGTGTTTATGTTGGAGCACTGCCAACACGCCGTCTCTGTTCCTCAGGCGGAGAGAAGAGGCTGTGTGTGTGTTTTGGGGGGTGGGGGGCGGGGGGAAGGGGGAGGGGTACGTGTGTGGGTGTGTAGGGGGGAGAGATGGTGTGTGTGTGTTTATGCGTGTGTGTGTTTATGCGTGTGTGTGTGTATGTATGTATTGTACATCACCAGCAGCTCTGGACCAAGCTACAGGGGGAAATCATTTCTCTGCGTTTCATGTGCTAGAGTGGAAAGTGCGTTCGCTCGAACGACCACAATCAAACATAAACACACACTTCTATTCCACTGTACTTTATGTAATAAATGGGAATGAATTATATGATTCTCCACAAACAAAACAACATGTAACTTAACAGGTCATCCCTGGTTCTCTGTGGTAAAGTTCTGTCAAACATAGTTGGATCTGGGAAGGTCCGTTTTCAGGGATTGTGTTACTCTTCTACCTCTCCCATTCTCTCCCCTACTCTCATCCTTCTCTCCCTCTCTTCCTCCCCCCTCCACTCCCCCTCCCCCCCACTCCCTTTCTTCCTCTGCCTCCTCTCCTCCTCTCCTCTCCTCCTCTCCCCCCCTGCTCCCTTCCACTCACCTCCTCTCCTCCTCCTCCTCCTCCTCCTCCCCTCTCCTATCCTCTCCTCCCTCTGGATACAGTATATTTTTTCGGCCTGTGTAAAACCATTCAGCCTTACTGCAATTCTGAATGTGTCAGCTGTCACGAAATCATAAAAAGAACTGGGCCTCTCAGAAGAAACACAGTGCTCTAAAACCTCCTGCCCTCCAGGCCTAGCATGTCTGAAACACAGTGCTCTAAAACCTCCTGCCCTCCAGGCCTAGCACGTCTGATGAAAGTATTCAGTTCAGTCATTTCAACATTTGACTTTACTCATGTTACCATGTACAGTGCCTTCAGAAAGTATTTATACACTTTCGACTTATTCCACATTTTGTTGTTGTTACAGCCTGAATTCAAAATGGATTAAACAGATTCTTCTCTCACCCATCCAAACACAATACCCCGTAATAACAAAGTGTTTTTTTTGGGACATTTTTGCAAATGTATTGAAAATGAAATGCATAAATATCTAATTTACATACGTTTTCCCACTCCTGAGTCAATACATGTTAAAATCACCTTTGGCAGCGATTACAGCTGTGAGTCTAAGAGCTTCTGTCACGTCTACTCCTCCTCCCCTTCCGGCGTGCGACGTCGCTGGAATACTAACCACCGGTCCTGGGATTCATCATTACGCACACCTGGCATCCATCATTACGTACGCGCACCTGCAGATCATTATGATTCACACCTGGACCCCAGTACCTTCCTCATTACCTCCCCTTTATCTGTTCCTCCCTTACATTCATTCCTCAGTCGGTATTGTTTCTGTGTCCATGCTATATTCGCCAGTTACGCTGTCTCGTTTCACGTTTGCTGTTTTATTAAACATTGCACCTGCTTCTCGACTCACAGCGTCATTGTTACAGCTTTGCACACCTAGATTGTACAATATTTGCACATTATTCTTTTCAAATGTCTTCTTCAAGCTCTGTCAAGTTGGTTGTTGATCATTGCTAGACAGCCATTTTCAGGTCTTGCCATGGAATTTCAAGCCGATTTAAGTCAAAACTGTAACTCGGCCACTCAGGAACATTCACTGTCTTCTTGGTAAGCAACTCCAGTATATATTTGGCTTTGTGTTTAAGGTCATTGTCCTGCTGAAAGGTGCATTATACTCCCAGTGTTTGTTGGAAAGCAAACTGAACCAGGTTTTCCTCTAGGATTTTGCCTGTGCTTAGCTCCTTTCCATACATTTTTTTATCCTGAAAAACATTACATTTATTTTTACCCCCCCACAAATCTCAATTTCATTTTATATTCAGGCTGTAACACAATAAAATGTGGAAAAAGGCAAAGGTTGTGAAAACTTTTACCCATGTTACCATGTAGCTGTCAACCCCATCTCATTACCCATGTTACCATGTAGCTGTCAACCCCATCTCATTACCCATGTTACCATGTAGCTGTCAACCCCATCCCATTACCCCTATTACCATGTAGCTGTCAACCCCATCTCATTACCCATGTTACCATGTAGCTGTCAACCCCATCTCATTACCCATGTTACCATGTATCTGTCAACCCCATCCCATTACCCCTATTACCATGTAGCTGTCAACCCCATCTCATTACCATGTAGCTGTCAACCCCATCCCATTACCGCTATTACCATGTAGCTGTCAACCCCATCTCATTACCCATGTAGCTGTCAACCCCATCTCATTACCATAAAGCTGTCAACCCCATCTCATGACCCATGTTATCATGCAGCTGTGAACCCCATCTCATTACCCATGTTACCATGCAGCTGTCAACCCCATCTCATGACCCATGTTACCATGCAGCTGTCAACCCCATATCATTACCCATGTTACCATGCAGCTGTCAACCACATCTCATTACCCATGTTACCATGGAGCTGTCAACCCAATCCCATTACCATGTAGCTGTCAACCCCATCTCATGACCCATGTTACCATGCAGCTGTGAACCCCATCTCATGACCCATGTTACCATGCAGCTGTCAACCCCATCTCATTACCCATGTTACCATGCAGCTGTCAACCCCATCCTATTACCCATGTTACCATGGAGCTGTCAACCCCATCTCATTACCATGTAGCTGTCAACCCCATCTCATGACCCATGTTACCATGCAGCTGTCAACCCCATCTCATGACCCATGTTACCATGCATCTGTCAACCCCATCTCATGACCCATGTTACCATGTATCTGTCAACCCCATCTCATGACCCATGTTACCATGTATCTGTCAACCCCATCTCATGACCCATCTTACCATGTATCTGTCAACCCCATCTCATGACCCATGTTACCATGTAGCTGTCAACCCCATCTCATGACCCATGTTACCATGTATCTGTCAACCCCATCTCATGACCCATGTTACCATGTATCTGTCAACCCCATCTCATGACCCATGTTACCATGTATCTGTCAACCCCATCTCATGACCCATGTTACCATGTATCTGTCAACCCCATCTCATGACCCATGTTACCATGTATCTGTCAACCCCATCTCATGACCCATGTTACCATGTAGCTGTCAACCCCATCTCATGACCCATGTTACCATGTAGCTGTCAACCCCATCTCATGACCCATGTTACCATGTATCTGTCAACCCCATCTCATGACCCATGTTACCATGTATCTGTCAACCCCATCTCATGACCCATGTTACCATGCATCTGTCAACCCCATCTCATGACCCATGTTACCATGTATCTGTCAACCCCATCTCATGACCCATGTTACCATGTATCTGTCAACCCCATCTCATGACCCTGCTTTTCCTTCCTTATCTCCTACTGACTGTCAGTGGTGACATCATTCATAACACATTTCTACCTTATGTTTTACTTGCCTTACAGTTCTTTACTGTGAGTACTGTGAGTACTGTGTGTGTTTGTTCATCCAGAGTATGCTCACTCCTGGACTCCCCAGCCGCATGTAGTAAAACTTCACAGTGTCATTGCCGCATCTGCCCCTCGGGACAAAACTAAACGTGCACCATGGCAACTATGCTAGATATGTACACGTCCCCACACTGGGGCCCCCTACACAGACACACACACACACACACACACACACACACACACACACACACACACACACACCCTTGTACCCCCCACCTCTGATTGTTTTCCTACATTGTGTAATCACCCTCGTTCCCGGGCATAAACAGGCTTTCACAATCAGCTGGGTCTCTTCTACTTTGACAAAGCCAGCACTCAGGGGGTTAGGGAAGGAGAGAAGATGTGTGTGTCTTTGTGTGTGTGTGTGTGTTTATGTGTGTATGTGTGTCTGTGTGCATGTGTGTCTGTGTGCATGTGTGTGTGCGTGTGTGTGTGTGTGTGTGCATGCATCTTTGTGTCTGTGTGTGTGTGTGTAGAGGGGTGTAGGATAGGGGTGATGGACACCCACTCCAGCTGTGTTTAGGAATCTGACAGATAGTGCACTCCATTAATTCCCATTATTAATCATCTGGGTGCAGGCCAACCCAACCCAGGGAGGCAGTACTGCTTTAACCCTGTATTAATCATCTGGGGGCAGGCCAACCCAAGCCAGGGAGGCAGTACTGCTTTAACCCTTTAGTGACTGGACTGTGCTGTAACCCTTAACAGTCCAACACATTGCCAGATGTCTCCCTGCCTCTGAGTTCCAGTCAGCGTAGAGTGTGCTGCTTTAGCCCAGGCCAAGCAGTTGGAGAAGACCTTTCCAAAACCTGTTTAGTCTGATGGATCAAATGAGGGATTGTTTTGGTGATTATTTTTGGGACCTTTTTGGGATTGTTTGTGGGATTTGGGGTTTATTCAGTGGTACCTTTGACCCTATGCATGAAATATGGGATGTGATTTGCATGTTAGAGATATGGCTACAATGATATCCTAGCTGTTTAGATGAAGTTGGCAAATATCTGAAAATAATACTGTGGCTTGAAAACTTTGGCCAGCAAAAAGCTTTCAGTGGCCTCAACAACGGCTCTCTTGTTGCTTATTGGCATCAGAATCAAAGCACTGAAACTCGTTGATGTACTTTAAAATATTTATCAAATGAGACAATACAAGGAGTGGCACAAATCATAAATATCAACTAATTTAAAAGGCCCTGATGTAAAACATATTTTTTTTTTATAAAGGACAGAGAATGTTAAGCCTCTCACATCTGAAACACAAGCAGGACAAAGGGTACAGATACTAGAAACAAATACAATTATGACACGATCATAGAAACCATATGGAAATATAAAAGCATGCCCGGGATTGGGAAGTCTGTTTTTGTATAAATTACATGTTGACCATTATTGCATTATGGTAGTAGGAGACCTCAAAGAGCAGTGTGGAGGGGTGTAGCAGGGCTGTGGAGGGGTGTAGCAGGGCTGTGGAGGGGTGTAGCAGGGCTGTGGAGGGGTGTAGCAGGGCTGCGGAGGGGTGTAGCAGGGCTGTGGAGGGGTGTAGCAGGGCGGTGGAGGGGTGTAGTAGGGCTGTGGAGGGGTGTAGCAGGGCTGTGGAGGGGTGTAGCAGGGCTGTGGAGGGGTGTAGCAGGGGTTAGAGGCTGTGAGGGGTGTAGCAGGGAGGCGGAGGGCGGTGGGGGGTGTAGCAGGCTGTGGAGGGGTGTAGCAGGGCTGTGGAGGGGTGTAGTAGCAGGGCTGTGGAGGGGTGTAGCAGGGCTTGTGGAGGGGTGTTGGCAGGGCTGTGGAGGGGTTTGTAGAGGGTGTGTGGAGGGGTGTGTGCAGGGCTGGTGGAGGGGTGTAGGCAGGGCTGTGGAGGGGTGTAGCAGGGCTGTGGAGGGGTGTGGAGGGGTGTAGCAGGGCTATGGAGGGGTGTAGCAGGGCTGTGGAGGGGTGTAGCAGGGCTGTGGAGGGGTGTAGCAGGGCTGTGGAGGGGTGTGGAGGGGTTCGTGGAGGGGTGTCTAGAGGGCTGTGGAGGGGTGTGGAGGGCTGGGAGGTGGGTAGCAGGCTGTGGAGGGGTTGTGAGGGCGTGTGGAGGGTGTGTAGCAGGGCTGTGGAGGGGTGTGGAGGGGTTGTTGTAGCAGCGTGTGTGGAGGGGTGTAGCAGGGCTGTGGAGGGTTTTGTGGTTAGGGTGGAGGGGTCTGGTGGAGGGTGTAGCAAGGGCTGTGGAGGGGTGTAGCGGGCTGTGGAGGTGTGTTGTTGAGGGGTTGTAGCAGGGCTGTGGAGGGGGTGGAGGGTGTAGCAGGGCTGTGAGGGGTTGTTAGCGGGTGTTTAGGTGTCAGGGCTGCGGAGAGTTGGGCTCAGCCCTGTTTTGGGGAGGCGGGAGGTTAGAGAGAGAGGAGGGGGGAGGTTAAGAGAGGGGGGGAGAGTAGAACGGAGGGAGGTTAGAGAGAGAGGAGGTTAGTAGAGAGAGGAGGGGGGGAGGTTGAGAGAGGAGGGGAGGTAGGGTTGAAAGAGAGGAGGCGGGTTTAGAGAGAGGGGGGGGCGTTGAGTGGGGGGGGTTGGGAGGAGGGGGGGTTTGAGAGAGGGGGAGGTTTGACGCGGGAGGGGGTTAAGAAGGGGGTGGGGAGGTTCGGGGGGGGGTAAAAAAGGGGGGGGGAGTTAGAGAGGGGGTAGGGGTTAGGAGGGGGGGAGGTTGAATGGGGGGTTGAGGAGGGGGGAGGTTGAGGAGAGGGGGGGGTTTAGAGGAGCGGGGTGGTGTTAAGGAGGGGGGAGGTTGGGAGAGGCGGGGGGTTGGAGAGAGGCGGGGGTTCGGGGTGGGGGTTGAGAGGAGGAGGGGTAAGGTTAGAGAGAGAGGAGGGGGGAGGTTAGAGAGAGAGGAGGGGGAGGTTAGAGAGAGAGGAGGGGGAGGTTAGAGAGAGAGGAGGGGGGAGGTTAGAGGGAGAGGAGGTGAGGTTAAAGAGAGACAAGGGGGGAGGTTAGAGAGAGAGAAGATGGGGTCATGGTGAAGGGGGGGGGGGGGGCGTTGCTGAACAACAACACGTTTGTCATGTGATGGCACCTCTTGGGGCTTCTCCCATGGAGCGATGTATAATCCAGAGCACCTCCTCCCCCTTCCCCCTTCTGCCCCCCATCCCCTACCCTCCCTCTCTTTCCCCCCTCCTCTCCCACCTCTGCCTCCTCCCACCTCCACCTCTTCCCCCTCCTCCCCCACCTCCACCTCTCCCCCCGCCTCCCCCTCCCTGCGCACACAGGCTCCACACTACAGGGACCTGGGAGGGGTTGTTGAGGTCACAGGGTCACTGAGTGCAGAGAGAGCCAAGATGGAGGGTGGGTCAGTGAGTGCAGAGAGAGCCAAGATGGAGGGTGGGTCAGTGAGTGCAGAGAGAGCCAAGATGGAGGGTGGGTCAGTGAGTGCAGAGAGAGCCAAGATGGAGGGTGGGTCAGTGAGTACAGAGAGAGCCAAGATGGAGGGTGTGTCAGTGAGTGCAGAGAGAGCCAAGATGGAGGGTGTGTCTCTTGCTCTCCTCTCAGGCTGCTCCCTAGAGGCGTAGAGGCTGCCGAGGGAAATGGTTTGACAGGTGTCCTGAAGGCAACACACACAAGCGAGTGCGCGCATACACACACACACACACACATATGCAGGCATGCACACGCACACACGTACGCACACACACACACACATGCAGACATACACACACACAGACATACACATACATAACACACATGCTTCTGCAGTAAAAGACTAGCTAGAGATAATGTACTGTAATAACCCATTTATATAACCCATGATTTGTGTAGCAGTAATTTATTTGGCAAAAAAGACAGAAGGTATGTGCTGATATGATATGATATTGCCCTGATAATGCACTGAGGTGTGCAGGGCAGGGCTGGTTACCCTGGGGGAGTTCAATCATCAGTGTAAAATATGTCGAGATTATTCAAGCTATCAAATAGGTGACTGGATGATGAGAAGGATAATATCATGTCTTGTAGATGCAATTATATAAAAATTATAACAATAATAACAATAATAATAATAATAATAATAATCATACATCATTTACTAAACTTTTATAGCGCTTTCATTACATAAATGTTCTCAAAGAGCTTTAAAGTGGAAAAAAACACCTGTAATTTAGAAAACCAAAACCAAATAGTTTAATACATGTGCAGTAACGTCAGACAGGATACAGTCATGTCAGACAGGGTAGAGTCACGTCAGACAGGATACAGTCATGTCAGACAGGATACAGTCATGTCAGACAGGATACAGTAATGTCAGACAGGATACAGTCACGTCACACAGGGTACAGTCACGTCAGACAGGATACAGTCATGGCAGACAGGGTAAAGTCATGTCAGACAGGTTGGGGTCATGGCAGACAGGAACAGTCATGGCAGAGAGGGAACAGTCATGTCAGACAGGAAACAGTTATGGCAGACAGGAAACAGTTATGGCAGACAGGTGACAGTCATGGCCGACAGGGTAGAGTCACGTCAGACAGGATACAGTGTATCAGACAGGATACAGTAATGACAGACAGGATACAGTCATGGCAACAGGGTACGGCCATGTCAGACAGGGTACAGTCATGGCAAACAGGATACAGTCATATCAGACAGGATACAGTCATGGACGACAGGGTACAGTGATGGCAGACACAGTACAGTCTGTATAATTGAGTTAGTAAAGCCGAATACAAACATGGTTTCTTTTTTGCTTTCTTGAGTAAGGCAGCTCCAAAATGCAGGTGTTTCAGCCTAGGTCAGTGCTTTCTGTGGTGGTGGGGCAGCCAGCGGAAAATACGGAGCGTAGGGGTTGGTAATGTTCTCTAGTTGCGCCGTGATTGGCTCAGTGTTCTGTCACTCATGGGGACACTACGTCACCACAACATCTACGGGTAGAGCTCTACAATTCAAGCCTCTTTGGTGCTGCCATAGACTTACATTTGAAGTGCCCATCCAAGAAGGCTCAAGGTCATTGGCCACAGATAAAATGACGTAAAATCACATTATATCTACCTTAGCTTTGATTGGATTGATCATGTCAACATCATACTTTCAAAATCTTAGCTAGCAAGCTAGACAAGCAGTCATAATCATGCATCAAGTCGGCAATCTACTGGAAAATCCTTTTCAATCCTTGTCATATGAAGAGAAATTATGGATAAAACGTATCACTGCCACGGCCATTGGACATAAACATTACAGAACAAGTTGGAAATCGCAAATTTAGAGGCCACGCAATTCAGTACTCATCTCTATAACAAAAGCAATTTAGGTCAAAAGAGTCCATACTAACAAAGGAAATAGAAGGTCTAACAGAACAGATAGATAGCAATAAAAACTGAACCATAGAGGCTCAGAATAAGTTAGAGGAAAAACAAAAAGAAATGGAGGAACTTATTCAAGAAAGATTTTTTTAAATAAAGCAAACTGGATGGTATATGGGGAAAAAATGCACCAACTTCTTTTTCAATCTTCAACACAGAAATGCTACCAAAAATAATTCACTGAAACTGGTTACAAATGACGGAGCCACCCATGATTCATAAAATTATATTTTGAAAGAGGAAGCAAAGTACTTTAAGCATATGTTTTCGTTTCAGTCTCCTCCATCTCCTCTAACTAAAGCTAATTGTATGGATATTTTTTCTATTGATAATGCAAAATTAACAGCCGTACAGAAAGATTCATGTCAAAGTGAAATTTCAGAGGAGGAACTTCTTGATGCAATTAAAGACTTTAAGTCTGGGAAAACTCCAGGGCTGGATGGCATACCAGTGGAGGTATACCAAACCTTTTTTGATATACTCAGAGGACCGTTATTAGCATGTTTTAACCACTCCTATGTAAATGGTAGATTATCAGACACTCAACAAGAAGGTCTGATTTCATTATTACTGAAACAGGATACAAGTGGGAAATATAAAGATCCAGTCCATTAAAAAAATTGGAGGCCCCTTACACTTCAGTGTTGTGATGCAAAAATTATAGCAAAATGTATAGCGCATAGAATTAAAAAAGTATTGTCTGACTTTATTCATTCTAATTAGACAGTTTTTTTTTTACATGGACGATACATTGGAGATAATATAAGGCAAGTACTGGAAACAATAGAACACTATGAAAAATCTGGGAAACCAGGCCTGCTATTCATAGCTGACTTTGAAAAGGCTTTTGATAAAGTACGACTGGAGTTTATATATAAATGCCTGGAACATTTCAATTTGGGAGAATCTCTTATAAAATGGGTTAAAATCATGTATAGTAAGCCTAGGTGTAAAATAGTAAATAATTGCTACTTCTCAGAAAGTTTTAAACTGTCAAGAGGAGTAAAACAAGGTTGTCCACTATCGGCATATCGATTTATTATTTTCATCGAAATGTTAGCTATTAAAATCAGATCCAACAACAATATCAAGGTATTAGAAATCCAGGGCTTAAAAACAAAGGTGTCATTGTACGCTGATGATTCGTGTTTTCTTTTAAATCCATAACTTGGATCCCTCAACAGCCTCATAGAGGATCTAGATAATTTTTCTAACCTCTCTGGATTACAACCAAATTATGACAGGTGTACTATATCACCTATTGGATCACTAAAAAATTGAACTTTTACATTACTGTGTAGTTTACCAATAAAATGGTCTGATGGTGATGTGGATATACTCGGTATACATATCCCGAAATAAATAAATAATCTCACTCCAATACATTTTTATAGAAAGTTAGCAAAAGTAGATAAGATCTTGCTACCATGGAAAGGTAAATACCTGTCTATTTGTTGGAAAATCACCCTGATTAACTCTTTAGTGATATCCCAGTTGACCTATTTGCTTATGGTCTTGCCTTCACCTAGCGAACAGTTTTTTCAATTATATGAGAAAAAAATATTCCATTTTATTTGGAACGGCAAGCCAGACAAAATTAAACGGGCCTATTTATATAATGAATATGAATTCGGAGGGCAGAAATTAATAAATATTAAAGCATTGGACATCTCACTAAAGGCTTCAGTCATACATTTACATTTTAGTAGACACTCTTATCCAGAGGGACTTACAGTTAGTGCATACATTTGTATTTTTATTTTTCATACTGGCCCCCCGTGGGAATCGAACCCACAACCTTGGCGTTGCAAACGCCATGCTCTACCAACTGAGCTACATCCCTGCCGGCCATTCCCTCCCCTACCCTGGACGACGCTGGGCCAATTGTGCGCCGCCCCATGGGTCTCCCGGTCGCGGCCGGCTACGACAGAGCCTGGACTGGTGGAGTTATGTCACATATGCAGCTATCAAAAACATATGAAATGTCTGCTCTACTCAAAATTACAACCAACTAATTGCAGCATTACCGTAATAATGGAAGAGGAAAGTGGAAGGGGGAAAAAGTAAGGAACTTGTCTGTCGGCCCTGCATTAAAGACCATAATTGGTTAAAGACAATTGTGATAAATAAAAAAGTGTATCAGTTTAATTTAAGGATAAAAAAATTGACAGTTGTGCCATATAGATAGCAAAATAGTTGGGAAGAGATTTTTGACGTACCGATTCCATGGCACATGGTTTATGAACTGATACGCAAAACGACGCCGGATTCAAAACTTAGAATTTTTCAATTGAAATTATTATACAAAATTCTTGCAACAAATAGAATGTTGTATATGGATGATACAACCTTCCCAACAACCTTCCCAGAATCATTAGATCATTTGTTTTGGTACTGTCGACATGTAGCTTGTTTTTGGTCACAGGTCCAGGAATGGCTGAAGAATCGCAATATTTACCTGGAGCTAACCCTGCAGATAGCACTACTGGGTGATCTGAAAAATATATGGCAAATAGAAATCCAATATGGATGGTGTTAAGAGATAGATGGGAGGGGTTGAATGGAGCTGAAGGTTGGGACTAACAACAACTAATAACAACAATATAACTATTGTAAAATAGACTGTGTCCATAAAATGTATATAGTATGTATAAGCTGGAAGTAGAGGCCTAAGCGTTGTTGTTCACTAGTTTACTCCAATTAGGGGAGGGGTGGTGGGGTTGGAAAGTAATGAAGGAAAATATATATGTATATATACTACCTTTCAAAAGTTTGGGGTCACTTAGAAATGTCCTTGTTTTCGAAAGAAAAGCAATTTTTTTGTCCATTAAAATAACATCAAATTGATCAGAAATACAGTGTAGACATTGTTAATGTTGTAAATGGCTATTGTAGCTGGAAACGGCGGATTTTTTATGGAATATCTACATAGGCGTACAGAGGCCCATTATCAGCAACCATCAGTCCTGTGTTCCAATGGCACGTTGTGTTTGCTAATCCAAGTTTATAATTTTAAAAGGCTAATTGATCATTAGAAAACCCTTTTGCAATTATGTTAGCACAGCTGAAAACTGTTGTGCACATCGACAGATTTTTCACCTAGTCGACTCTGGGATTAGAACTGGCACAACGCTCTTAACCACTAAGCTACCTTATAGTAGCTAAGCTTATAGCCACTAAGCTACCTTATAGCCACTAAGCTACCCCATATAGTTTGCTGATACGGCTGAGGCATACACCTTCAAGGTAGAGGCGGAGCGACCTGAGTCCAATAGTGAAGGAAGGTCAGTATGACAGGCACTGAGCAACATACCGGGTCCTCCGCCCTGCTTGAGCACCATCTGAAACAGCTTCCGGAGACCAGCATATAAATGAATGTGCCACCCATTATCTTATGTCAATGAGTAGCTCCAATCAACCCATGTGAAATGAAAGCGATGCTAACCCAACGCCAGTTCACACACTCGATGCTGGACAGATACTCCCTCAAGGTAGCTCGTTAACATTCTAGCTAACGGCACAACATGTAGGTTTCCATGGTAAGGCCCTGATTAATGCAATGAGTTCAGCAGCACAGCTGACTACTCTAGCTGCGACGTCATGGCCAAATGTAGCAAGGTAGCGACAAGATGTCAGAGTCATACATCCCATAACTTTGGTGCAGTTACAACTTCATCAGCAAGTTGGCAAACTAGCTATCGTAATGGACATTCAAACAAACTGTCACTAAGCTGATAACTGGGAACAAGTTTGCTCTGCTGGTGGAGCATGGTTTGCCCTAGTAGCCACAAGCCACTGGGTCAGTCTGATGGAGAATGGTTTGCCCTAGTAGCCACTAGCCATTGGGTCAGTCTGATGGAGAATGGTTTGCCCTAGTGGCCACTAGGCATTGGGTCAGTCTGATGGAGAATGGTTTGCCCTAGTGGCCACTAGGCATTGGGTCAGTCTGATGGAGAATGGTTTTCCCTAGAAGCCACTAGACACTGGGTCAGTCTGAAGGAGAATGGTTTGCCCTAGTAGCCACTAGGCACTGGGTCAGTCTGCTGGTGTTCCATAGCTACGGTAGCCATGGGAGAGTGGAGTGATTTTCAAAAATTAGGAACTAGTTTTATGCGGATGAGCAAATTCTCCATTTTAACAGATGAGTTCCACAATTTGTCAGACAGATGGCTCCTGGCAACTGCATGTCGTGTTAGAATGACGCCAGCCGACGGAAGACAATGGGTGACACCTTGAACCATAAAGGGTACTTTGACTTGTCTATGTTGCAGAACCCTTTTTAGTTCCATGTAGAACCCCTTCCCTCTTCGAATAATCAATTGAGAACCCTTTTTCTGAGTTTACACCTACAGCATCAGGTTGAGTACGTACTCCGTATTGGTTGTGATCAGCTGCAGGCCCATCTGGACTCGTCAGCCCACCGTCTGCAGAACAGCATGACTCCGCGTTGTTGTGCTGATCAGCTGTTTGTTGCGACTAGTTTTTTCCTCGCTCAGCTTTTTTCGTTCAACTTTTTCACCCCGGACGCTTTAGTACCTGGGATACCAACTACCGAGCCAGGCTACCAAGAGCTCAACTCACACAACGCTTTCTATAAAACTACTAAAGGGAAAGTGCGAATTTCCAGCGTATGAGTGTGACTCATACCCCACGACTACAGACACTGGGGGCACGACTGACACAGCTCTGAGAGGCTACACTGAACACAAACACTCAGCCGAGCCGGTGCGTAGAAAGGAACAGCCAGCGACCTGCCACTGATAACCGACCCAGACATCACCCGCCCCCCTGCGCTTCTCTCTCGCTCTCGCATTCAACGAGAGACAGACAACAACACAGTTGTGCGGGGGGCTGGTGGGGGCGTCCACGGCCATGGTGGGAGCATCTAATTCCCCGGCGGAGCCGGGAAATGTTTGTTCATTGGACTGTCGGCGTGCAGCAGTGAAAACACATTCGAATCTGCTGGGGACTCGCGAGCTAATAAATGTATAATATGCTAAATGTTCGTTGTTCCGATAGATACCTTAATTTGTGAAAAATGTATTGAACTTGATGCAGCTAAAGAAAGGATTATTACTCTTCATGAAGAAAAAAAATGTTGATCAAGTGCCTTGAACTGAGAATATCGGCATCTTTAAATGCTTCTTATCAAAACATCCAAGAGGATCATAATGGGACCTTCCTGGACTATGATCAATTTCCTCCACTGCACCCCTCTACTAGCTTGAACCAGAAAATGGCTGCTCACTGTTCCACTCCAGGTGAGAATAAATGGATGCGTGTCGGATCCAGAAAGAAGGAGAATAATCATTCTCGGCACGCCTGCCTTCTTCCCCCGCTTCCGGACTTAAGACTTTCAAATTGCTTTGAGCCCCTGTACCAGCTGTCCTCTGTCGGGGGCTTGGGTGTTCCCTCCGTGGCTGTGGATGACCCTCCAGCTACCTCTCCCTGTCCTAGTCAATCAACTGCCTGGCCACAACCTCTTCTGCTCTGTAGAACCTACCTCTTCTGCTCTGTAGAACCTACCTCTACTGCCCTGTAGATCCTACCTCTTCTGCTCTGTAGAACCTACCTCTTCTGCTCTGTAGAACCTACCTCTTCTGCTCTGTAGAACCTTTCTCTACTACCCTGTAGAACATACCTCTTCTGCTCTGTAGAACCTTTCTCTACTACCCTGTAGAACCTACCTCTTCTGCTCTGTAGAACCTACCTCTTCTGCTCTGTAGAACCTTTCTCTACTACCCTGTAGAACATACCTATTCTGCTCTGTATAACCTTTTTCTACTACCCTGTAGAACCTACCTCTTCTGCTCTGTAGAACCTTTCTCTACTACCCTGTAGAACCTACCTCTTCTGCTCTGTAGAACCTTTCTCTACTACCCTGTAGAACCTTTCTCTACTACCCTGTAGAACCTTTCTCTACTACCCTGTAGAACCTACCTCTTCTGCTCTTCCTCCAGCAAGGCCAGTTTGCTCTGTATTTGTATTTGTATTTATTATGGATCCCCATTAGCTGGTGCCAAGGCAGCAGCTACTCTTCCTGGGGTCCATCAAAATTAAGGCAGTTATACATTTTAAAAACATTACAATACATTCATAACAGATTTCACAACATATTAAGTGTGTGCCCTCAGGCCTCTACTCTACTACCATATACAGTGAGGGAAAAAAGTATTTGATCCCCTGCTGATTTTGTACGTTTGCCCACTGACAAAGAAATCATCAGTCTATCATTTTAATGGTAGGTTTATTTGAACAGTGAGAGACAGAATAACAACAAATAAATCCAGAAAAACGCATGTCAAAAATGTTATAAATTGATTTGCATTTTAATGAGGGAATTAAGTATTTGACCCCTCTCAATCAGAAAGATTTCTGGCTCCCAGGTGTCTTTTATACAGGTAACGAGCTGAGATTAGGAGCACACTCTTAAAGGGAGTGATCCTAATGTCAGCTTGTTACCTGTATAAAAGACACCTGTCCACAGAAGCAATCAATCAATCAGATTCCAAACTCTCCACCATGGCCAAGACCAAAGAGCTCTCCAAGGATGTCAGGGAATAGATTGTAGACCTACACAAGGCTGGAATGGGCTACAAGACCATCGCCAAGCAGCTTGGTGAGAAGGTGACAACAGTTGGTGCGATTATTCGCAGATGGAAGAAACACAAAATAACTGTCAATCTCCCTCGGCCTGGGGCTCCATGCAAGATCTCACCTCGTGGAGTTGCAATGATCATGAGAACGGTGAGGAATCAGTCCAGAACTACACGGGAGGATCTTGTAAATTATCTCAAGGCAGCTGGGACCATAGTCACCAAGAAAACAATTGGAAACACATTACGCCGTGAAAGACTGAAATCCTGCAGCGCCAGCAAGGTCCCCCTGCTCAATAAAGCACATATACAGGGCCGCCTGAAGTTTGCCAATGAACATCTGAATGATTCAGAGGAGAACTGGGTGAAAGTGTTGTGGTCAGATGAGACGAAAATCGAGCTCTTTAGCATCAACTCAACTCGCCGTGTTTGGAGGAGGAGGAATGCTGCCTATGACCACAAGAACACCATCCCCACCGTCAAACATGGAGGTGGAAACATTATGCTTTGAGGGTGTTTTTCTGCTAAGGGGACAGGACAACTTCACCGCATCAAAGGGACGATGGACGGGGCCATGTACCGTCAAATCTTGGGTGAGAACCTCCTTCCCTCAGCCAGAGCATTGATAAAAATGGGTCGTGGATGGGTATTCCAGCATGACAGTGACCCAAAACACACGGCCAAGGCAACAAAGGAGTGGCTCAAGAAGAAGCACATTAAGGTCCTGGATTGGCCTAGCCAGTCTCCAGACCTTAATCCCATAGAAAATCTGTGGAGGGAGCTGAAGGTTCGAGTTGCCAAACGTCAGCCTCGAAACCTTAATGACTTGGAGAAGATCTGCAAAGAGGAGTGGAACAAAATCCCTCCTGAGATGTGTGCAAACCTGGTGGCCAACTACAAGAAATGTCTGACCTCTGTGATTGCCAACAAGGGTTTTGCCACCAAGTACTAAGTCATGTTTTGCAGAGGGGTCAAATACTTATTTCCCTCATTAAAATGCAAATCAATTTATAACATTTTTGACATGCGTTTTTCTGGATTTTTTGTTGTTATTTTGTCTCTCACTGTTCAAATAAACCTACCATTAAAATCATAGACTGATCATGTCTTTGTCAGTGGGCAAACGTACAAAATCAGCAGGGGATCAAATACTTTTTTCCCTCACTGTATCTATAACACAATCTCCATGTGTACATGTGTGTATAGTGCATATGTTATCATGTGTTTGTATGCATGATTCTATGTTTGTGTTGCTTCACAGTCCCCTGCTGGCATGAGTTACTTGATGTGGAATAGAATTCCATGTAGCCATGGCTCTATGTAGTACTTTGCGCCTCCCATAGTCTGTTCTGGACTGTGAAGAGACCTCTGGTGACATGTCTTGTGGGGTATGCATGGGTGTCCGAGCTGTGTGCCAGTAGTTCAGACAGACAGCTCGGTGCTTTCAACATGTCAACACCTCTCACTAATACAAATAGTGATGAAGTCAATCTCTCCTCCATTTTGAGCCAGGAGAGATTGACATGCATATTATTAATGTTTGCTCTATGTGTACGTCCAAGGGCCAGCCGTGCTGCCCTTTTCTGAGCCAACTGCAATTTTTCTAAGTCCCTCTTTGTGGCACCTGACCACACGACTGAACAGTAGTCCAGGTGCGACAAAACTAGGGCCTGTAGGACCTGCCTTGTTGATAGTGTTGTTAAGAAGGCAGAGCAGCGCTTTATTATGGACAGACTTCTCCCCCATCTTAGCTACTGTTGTATCAATATGTCTTGACCATGACAGTTTACAATCCAGGGTTACTCCAAGCAATTTAGTCTCCCCAAATTGCTCAATTTCCACATTATTCATTACAAGATGTAGTTGAGGTTTAGGGTTTAGTGAAGGATTTGACCCAAAATACAATGCTTTTAGTTTTGAAATATTTAGGACTAGCTTATTTCTCTGTCCGGCATTAATTCAGAATTGTAAAATAAAATTGTTGCGTCGCAAGTTGTTATGGGATAACCTCCCTGGCGAAGGATACATGGGACAGTGCCTTGAAGTCACCTTACAGGGCAGCATTTTAAAGGTACCTTGGGTACCTTAGGACATGCACACTTTGATGTCCTGCCTATAAATGCCGCCTGAAAATGCAGCATCATTGTCGGTCGGGACACAGTCAGTGAGTTGTCCTTACCCTCCCGTTGTCCTAGGGTCAAAATGACCCGCCACTGTGTTGAACCAACTTTATTTAATTTTTATATTTTTTGGATCATTTGTGAGAAGGAGGCAGTGATACTTTCTTTAAAGTCTCACTGCCTCCTTCTCACAAATGATCCCCAAAATATAAAAATTAAATAAAGTTGGTTCAACACAGTGGCGGGTCATTTTGACCCTAGGACAACGGGAGGGTTAAGAACATGGAGGGAAACATAGTGAGTTGGCCTTTAAGAACATGGAGGAAAACACAGTGAGTTGGCCTTTAAGAACATGGAGGGAAACACAGTGAGTTGGCCTTTAAGAACATGGAGGGAAACACAGTGAGTTGGCCTTTAAGAACATGGAGGGAAACACAGTGAGTTGTCCTTTAAGAACATGGAGGGAAACACAGTGAGTTGGCCTTTAAGAACATGGAGGGAAACACAGTGAGTTGTCCTTTAAGAACATGGAGGGAAACACAGTGAGTTGGCCTTTAAGAACATGGAGGGAAACACAGTGAGTTGTCCTTTAAGAACATGGAGGGAAACACAGTGAGTTGGCCTTTAAGAACATGGAGGGAAACACAGTGAGTTGGCCTTTAAGAACATGGAGGGAAACATAGTGAGTTGGCCTTTAAGAACATGGAGGGAAACACAGTGAGTTGTCCTTTAAGAACATGGAGGGAAACACAGTGAGTTGGCCTTTAAGAACATGGAGGGAAACACAGTGAGTTGGCCTTTAAGAACATGGAGGGAAACACAGTGAGTTGTCCTTTAAGAACATGGAGGGAAACACAGTGAGTTGGCCTTTAAGAACATGGAGGGAAACACAGTGAGTTGGCCTTTAAGAACATGGAGGGAAACACAGTGAGTTGGCCTTTAAGAACATGGAGGGAAACACAGTGAGTTGGCCCACTTCGCTATGACATACAGGGCGTAGAGCGTGAGAGTGATGTAAACATTTCTGTAAATGACTCTAGGAGCTAACTCAATCTGGTAGGAATTAGGACGGAGTTGACATGGACTTTATAAAAGTGTCACGCATGTTCTAATGTGTATGCGTGGCTGGCAAGGGTGGATCACAGGCAGGGATTTATAAGCTAGTAAATGTAGGAGTGATATAGTGGCCACACGATTGAGGGAGTTTGGGTGGAGAACAGCAGGGTTTTAGAAGGGAGGGGGAGGAGGGGTTGAGGGAGGAGAGGAGGAGAAGAGGAGGAGGAGGAGGGGGGAGTCAGGGTTGCGGTTGTTAGTGTTCGGGTTGACAGGTGATGCTGCCAACTTGGCCATTGACGGAGTTTGGGTGGGGGACAGCAGGGTTTTAGGAGGAGGAGGGAGGGAGGGAGGGAGGGAGGGAGGGAGGGAGGGAGGGAGGGAGGTGTTAGTGGTTGGTTGACAGGTGACAGTGCCAACTTGGCCATTGATGGAATTTGGGTTTAGGCCAGCAGGGTTTTAGGAGGAGGAGGGAGGGAGGGAGGTAGGGAGGGAGGTGTTAGTGGTTGGTTGACAGGTGACCATGAACTAACAAAGTCTTGCTCAACTCTTACTACGTTCTGTAAATGAGTATTTCGGTGCTGTAGCCTTGAGTAATCTGACTGTTATGGAAAAGCACTCGAACAAAACATAATGCACGTGTTACAGCCATCAAAACATAATGCACGTGTTACAGCCATCAAGCCTTCCTCAGCCTGTTCAGTGCTTTGTGATTGCTGGCCATCTTTTTCATGCCATGTAGTAACAAAGGCATGCGTCCCAAATGCCACCCTATTCCCTACATAGTGCACTACTTTAGACCAGGACCCCTATTCCCTACATAGTGCACTACTTTAGACCAGGACCCCTATTCCCTACATAGTGCACTACTTTAGACCAGGACCCCTATTCCCTACATAGTGCACTACTTTAGACCAGGGCCCCTATTCCCTACATAGTGCACTACTTTTGACCAGGGCCCATTACACCAGTGGAGGCTGGTGAGAGGAGCTATAGGAGGACGGGCTCATTGTAATGGCTGGAATGGAATAAATGGAACTGTACCAAACACATCTAACATGTGGAAACCAGTCCATTCCAAATATTCCATTCCAGCCATTGCAATGAGCCCATCCTCCTATAACTCCTCCCACCAGCCTCCACTGCATTCCACCCTATTTATGTAGGGGATAGGGTGGACTATTATTTCTCCAGTGGAGAAAGTAGTGCACTCTGTAGGGTATAGGGTGCCAATTGGGACGCAGCCCGGAGGTCATGTGTTCCTGTGTTTCCCAGGTGTGTCGGTCTCAGCCAGGTGAACACCCTGCTCAGAGAACAGCTGGAACAGGCTGGCTCAGCCAATCAGGGCCTGACGGATAGCCTGCGCAGCGCCAGCAAAGACTTGGAGCAGAAGGAGAACCAGGGAGAACCGGGGTAGAACCAGGGAGAACTAGGGAGAACCAGATAGAACTAGGGAGAACCAGAGGAGAACCTGGGAGAATCAGAAGAGAACCAGAGGAGAACCAGGGAGAACCTGGGGAGAACCAGAGGAGAATCAGGGGAGAACCAGAGGAGAACCAGGGGAGAACCAGGGGAGAACCAGAGAAGAATCAGGGGAGAACCAGAGGAGAACCAGGGGAGAACCAGGTAGAACTAGGGAGAACCAGGGCAAAACAAGGGAGGAACCAGAGGAGAACCAGGGGAGAACCAGGTGGACAACCAGAGGAAAACCTGGAAGAACAAGGAGCAAACCAGAAGGAGAACCAGGTGAGAAATGAGGAGAACCAGTGGGAACCAGGGACGAACTGGGGTAGAACCAGGGATAATCAGGGTAGAACCAGGGAAGAACCAGGGTAGAACCAGATAGAACCAGGGGAGAACCAGACAGAAAGTTTGAGGGAGAACCAGGGGAAAAGCAGGGGAGACCACGTAGAACCAGGGGAAAAGCAGGGGAGAAACAGGGGAGAACCCTGTGCCTGAATCACACTATAGGGCCTAACTAAGCCAAGCCGAATCCCCATAGTTGCTGGAAAGAACAATGTGAAAAGAAAATATCCAAGCCAGCAAAGTGCAGTTTAGGTCGGCCTTATAGTGTGAATTAGGCACTGGAGAACCAGGAAGAACTGGAGAGAACCGGGGAGAACCAGGGGAGAACCAGGGGAGAACCAGGGAGAACCAGGGGAGAACAAGGGGAGAACCAGGGGAGAACCAGGGAGAACCAGGGGAGAACAAGGGGAGAACCAGGGGTCAAAAGGGCAGACTACATGCTTTAGGGTAAAAATAGGAAGAAAGAGAAATACAGAAAAACTAAATCCAGGTTCTTCTCCCTCTCTGTGGACTCACACACTGAGCAACTTCTTATCCCTCTCTGTGGACTCTCATGTTGAGCAACTTCTTATCCCTCTCTGTGGACTCTCACGTTGAGCAACTTCTTATCCCTCTCTGTGGACTCTCACGTTGAGCAACTTCTTATCCCTCTCTGTGGACTCTCACGTTGAGCAACTTCTTATCCCTCTCTGTGGACTCTCACGTTGAGCAACTTCTTATCTTCTGTTGAGAATTCTTATTATTCTCAACAGCCAAGATGGCATAGCAGTGCGGTCTTGTTTTCTGTAGTGTCCTTTATGTAAATAGCCAGTTTTTTGTTTTTTGTGTGTCTTTTTTCGTATAAATTTCTTAATCTCACTTTCCATCCTTTAACTAAATATACTTTCCTGCAACCAGCCTCACCCAATGTGGAACGGATTCTGTTGTTTCTTCATACATTTTTATCCAGAACCTCTGGCTGAAACTAGCCAGCTAGCCAGCTAACTAGTTACTTGCTATTAGCCACCGTTTAGCGGTCTTCACAATTGTCCGTGGCCTGCACTTCCTACCAGCCAGCTCTAGCCTGGACAATTGTCGGCCAGTCTGCACATCGCGCTATCAAGCCAGAGCATATCGGATTTTCTGCCGGAACCACTGGACCTTAACACCGGATCATCGCTAGCCAGCTAACTAGCTACTTGCTATTAGCCACCGTTTAGCGGTCTTCACCATTGTCCGTGGCCGTGGCCTGCACTTCCTACCAGCCAGCCAGCTCTAGCCTGGACTATTATTCGGCCAGTCTGCACTGTCTGAACAGCGCATTATCGACCTTGAACATATCGGTTTTTCTGCCGGAATCACTGAACCATTAACACTGGATTCATTGCTACTAGCTAGCTGCAACCAAAGGGACGTTTTGTGGTTGGCTAATCAGCCTTGAGTTAGCCTTGAGCCAGGCCCATCTCCCGGCTATCTACCTCTCTGTCAACCGGACGGGACCTCCTAGTGTTGACACGGAGACCCGCCGATCCAACAGCGCCGGAGAAGATGGCTGCCGTTTTACAGCCCTCTAACCAATTGTACTATTATGTGTGTTTTTCCGCGTTATTTGTAATTTATTTTGTACATAATGTTTCTGCCATCGTCTCTTATAACCAAAAAGAGCTTCTGGATATCAGGACAGCGATTACTCACCTCATATTGGACGAAGATTTTTTCTTCAACGAGGCGGCCGCGAAGGATATCATACAAACACCCGACAAGGCCCAAATCCCCGTCATTCGCGTGAGGAAGAGACAGAGATATCGTGGACGTAGATCGGGGTGCCTTGTAAGGATCCGACGGCGAGCGAGTAAACTGCCTCTTCCATCAATCCTACTAGCCAACGTTCAATCATTTGAAAATAAATTGGACGACTTAAGATTACGGTTATCCTACCAACGGGACATTAAAAACTGTAATATCTTATGTTTCACCGAGTCGTGGCTGAACGACGACAATGATAACATTCAGCTAGCAGGCTATACAATACATCGGAAGGATAGAACGGCTGACTCCGGTAAGACAAGGGGTGGCGGTCTGTGTATATTTGTAAACAACAGCTGGTGCACAAAATCAAATACTAAGGAAGTCTCGAGGTTTTGCTCGCCTGAGGTAGAGTATCTTATGATAAGCTGTAGACCCCACTATTTACCAAGAGAGTTTTCATCTATATTTTTCATAGCTGTCTATTTACCACCACAAACCAATGCTGGCATTAAGATTGCACTGAATGAGTTGTACAAGGCCATTAATCAACAGGAAAACGCTCATCCAGATGCAGCGCTCCTAGTGGCCGGAGACTTTAATGCAGGGAAACTTAAATCCGTTCTACCTAATTTCTACCAGCATGTTAAATGTGCAACCAGAGGAAAAAAAACTCTAGACCACCTTTACTCCACACACAGAGACGCATACAAAGCTCTCCCTCGCCCTCCATTTGGCAAATCTGACCATAACTCTATCCTCCTGATTCCTGCTTATAAGCAAAAACTAAAGCAGGAAGCACCAGTGACTCGGTTAATAAAAAAGTGGTCAAGATGACGCAGAGGCTAAGCTACAGGACTGTTTTGCTAGCACAGACTGGACATGTTCCGGGATTCTTCAGACAGCATTGAGGAGTACACCACATCAATCACTGGCTTCATCAATAAGTGCATCGATGATGTCGTCCCCACAGTGACCGTACGTACATACCCCAACCAGAAGCCATGGATTACAGGAAACATCCGCACTGAGCTAAAGGGTAGAGCTGCCGCTTTCAAGGAACGGGACTCTAACCCGGACGCTTATAAGAAATCCCGCTATGACCTCCGACGAACCATCAAACAGGCAAAGAGTCAATACAGGACTAAGATTGAATCGTACTACACTGGCTCTGACGCTCGTCGGATGTGGCAGGGCTTGAAAACTATTACAGACTACAAAGGGAAGCACAGCCGCGAGCTGCCCAGTGACACAAGCCTACCATACGAGCTAAACCACTTCTATGCTCGCTTCGAGGCAAGCAACACTGAAGCATGCATGAGAGCACCAGCTGTTCCGGATGACTATGTGATCACACTCTCCGTAGCCGATGTGAGTAAGACTTTTAAGCAGGTCAACATTCACAAGGCCGCAGGGCCAGACGGATTACCAGGACGTGTACTCCGAGCATGTGCTGACCAACTGGCAAGTGTCTTCACTGACATTTTCAACATGACCCTGACTGAGTCTGTAATACCAACATGTTTCAAGCAGACCACCATAGTCCCCGTGCCCAAGGACTCTAAGATAACCTGCCTAAATGACTACCGACCCGTAGCACTGACGTCTGTAGCTATGAAGTGCTTTGAAAGGCTGGTCATGGCTCACATCAACAGCATTATCCCAGAAACCCTAGACCCACTCCAATTTGCATACCGCCCCAACAGATCCACAGATGATGCAATCTCTATTGCACTCCACACTGCCCTTTCCCACCTGGACAAGAGGAACACCTACGTGAGAATGCTATTCATTGACTACAGCTCAGCATTCAACACCATAGTGCCCTCTAAGCTCATCACTAAGCTAAGGATCCTGGGACTAAACACCTCCCTCTGCAACTGGATCCTGGACTTCCTGACGGGCCGCCCCCAGGTGGTAAGGGTAGGTAACAACACATCTGCCACACTGATCCTCAACACTGGGGCCCCTCATGGGTGCGTGCTCAGTCCCCTCCTGTACTCTCTGTTCACCCATGACTGCATGGCCAGGCACGACTCCAACACCATCATTAAGTTTGCCGACGACACAACAGTGGTAGGCCTGATCACCGACAATGATGAGACAGCCTAGGTCAGAGATCTGTAGCTCAGCTGGTAGAGCACGGCGCTTATAACGCCAAGGTAGTGGGTTCGATCCCCGGGACCACCCATACACAAAAAAATAAAATAATGTATGCACGCATGACTGTAAGTCGCTTTGGATAAAAGCGTCTGCTAAATGGCATATTTTTTTTTTTTTAGATCTGGCCGTGTGGTGCCAGGACAACAACCTCTCCCTCAACGTGACCAAGACAAAGGAGATGATTGTGGACTACAGGAAAAAAAAGAGGACTGAGCACGCCCCCATTCTCATCGACGGGGCTGTAGTGGAACAGGTTGAGAGCTTCATGTTCCTTGGTGTCCACATCACCAACGAACTTTCACTGCTATGCGGATGACACACAGCTGTACATTTCAATGAAGCATGGTGAAGCCCCAAAATTGCCCTCGCTAGAAGCCTGTGTTTCAGACATAAGGAAGTGGATGGCTGAAAACTTTTTACTTTTAAACTCGGACAAAACAGAGATGCTTGTTCTAGGTCCCAAGAAACAAAGAGATCTTCTGTTAAATCTGACAATTCATCTTGATGGTTGTAAAGTCGTCTCAAATAAAACTGTGAAGGACCTAGGCGTTACTCTTGACCCTGATCTCTCTTTTGACGAACATATCAAGACTGTTTCAAGGACAGCTTTTTTCCATCTACGTAACATTGCAAAAATCAGAAATTTTCTGTCCAAAAATGATGCAGAAAAATTAATCCATGCATTTGTTACTTCTAGGTTAGACTACTGCAATGCTCTATTTTCCGGCTACCCGGATAAAGCACTAAATAAACTTCAGTTAGTGCTAAATACGGCTGCTAGAATCCTGACTAGAACCAAGAAATTTGATCATATTACTCCAGTGCTAGCTTCCCTACACTGGCTTCCTGTTAAGGCAAGGGCTGATTTCAAGGTTTTACTGTTAACCTATAAAGCGTTACATGGGCTTGCTCCTACCTATCTTTCCGAGTTGGTCCTGCCGTACATACCAATACGTACGCTACGGTCACAAGACGCAGGCCTCCTAATTGTCCCTAGAATTTCTAAGCAAACAGCGGGAGGCAGGGCTTTCTCCTATAGATCTCCATTTTTATGGAACAGTCTGCCTACCCATGTGAGAGACGCAGACTCGGTCTCAACCTTTAAGTCTTTACTGAAGACTTATCTCTTCAGTAGGTCATATGATTGAGTGTAGTCTGGCCCAGGAGTGTGAAGGTGAACGGAAAGGCTGGAGCAACGAACAGCCCTTGCTGTCTCTGCCAGGCCGGTTCCCCTCTCCACTGGGGTTCTCTGCCTCTAACCCTGTTGCAGGGGCTGAGTCACTGGCTTGCTGGTGCTCTTTCATGCCGTCCCTGGGAGGGGTGCGTCACTTGAGTGGGTTGAGTTACTGACGTGATCTTCCTGTCTGGGTTGGCGCCCCCCCCTTGGTTTGTGCTGTGGTGGAGACCTCTGTGGGCTATACTCGGCCTTGTCTCAGGATTGTAAGTTGGTGGTTGGGGATATCCCTCTAGTGGTGCGGGGGCTGTGCTTTGGCGGAGTGGGTGGGGTTATATCCTTCCTGTTTGGCCCTGTCCGGGGGTTTCTTCGGATGGGGCCACAGTGTCTCCGGACCGCTCCTGTCTCAGCCTCCAGTATTTATGCTGCAGTAGTTTATGTGTCGGGGGGCTGGGGTTAGTTGGTTATACCTGGAGTACTTCTCCTGTCTTATCCAGTGTCCTGTGTGAATTTAAGTATGCTCTCTCTAATTCTCTCGTTCTCTCTTTCTCTCTGAGAACCTGAGCCCTAGGACCATACGTCAGGACTACCGGGCATGATGACACCTTGCTGTCCCCAGTCCGCCTGGCCTTGCTGCTATTCCAGTTTCAACTGTTCTGCCTGCGGCTACGAAACCCCTACCTGTCCCAGACCTGCTGTTTTCAACTCTTAATGATCGGCTATGAAAAGCCAACTGAGAGACCTGAGCCCTAGGACCATACGTCGGGACTACCGGCCGTGGTGACTCCTTGCTGTCCCCAGTCCGCCTGGCCTTGCTGCTATTCCAGTTTAAACTGTTCTGCCTGCGGTTATGGAACCCCTACCTGTCCCAGACCTGCTGTTTTCAACTCTTAATGATCGGCTATGAAAAGCCAACTGAGATTTATTCCTGATTATTATTTGACCATGCTTGTCACTTATGAACATTTTTGAACATCTTGGCATGGTTCTGTTATAATCTCCACCCGGCACAGCCAGAAGAGGACTGGCCACCCCTCATAGCCTGGTTCCTCTCTAGGTTTCTTCCTAGGTTTTGCCTTTCTAGGGAGTTTTTCCTAGCCACCGTGCTTCTACACCTGCATTACTAGCTGTTTGGGGTTTTAGGCTGGGTTTCTGTACAGCACTTCGAGATATTAGCTGATGTAAGAAGGGCTATATAAAATAAAATTGATTGATTGATTGATGGTCCAAACACACCAAGACAGTCGTGAAGAGGGCACGACAAAGCCTATTCCCCCTCAGGAGACTGAAAAGATTTGGCATGGGTCCTCAGATCCTCAAATGTTTTTACAGCTGCACCATCGAGAGCATCCTGACTGGTTGCATCACCGCCTGGTATGGCAACTGCTTGGCCTCCGACCGCAAGGCACTACAGAGGGTAGTGCGTACGGCCCAGTACATCACTGGGGCAAAGCTTCCTGCCATCCAGGACCTCTATACCAGGCGGTGTCAGAGGAAGGCCCTCAAAATTGTCAAAGACTCCAGCCACCCTAGTCATAGACTGTTCTCTCTGCTACCGCACGGCAAGCGGTACCGGAGTGCCAAGTCTAGGTCCAAAAGACTTCTCAACAGCTTCTACCCCCAAGCCATAAGACTCCTGAACAGCTAATCATGGCTACCCGGACTATTTGCACTGCCCCCCCACCCCATCCTTTTTACGCTGCTGCTACTCTGTTAATTATTTATGCATAATCACTTTAATAACTCTACCCACATGTAGATATTACCTCAACTACCTCAACTAGCCGGTGCCCCCGCACATTGACTCTGCAACGGTACCCCCCTGTATATATAGCCTCCCTACTGTCACTTTATTTTACTTCTGCTCTTTTTTTTTCTCAACACTTTTTTTGTTGTTGTTTTATTTTTATTTTTTTTGTTTAAAATAAATGCACTGTTGGTTAAGGGCTGTAAGTAAGCATTTCACTGTAATGTCTGCACCTGTTGTATTCGGCGCATGTGACCAATACAATTTGATTTGATTTGATTTGATTTGGTCTGCCGACGAAATCGTCTGATGTGGTTACAACAGGCTTCCCGTTACGACGTCGACCACGAAGATCCATCTGCTAGCACCGGCCCGCTAGCACACGCTAGCCGTGGCCTCTTGCTCGCTAGTGCTATAGCAGCCCCAGAACTACCTCTGAACTATCCTATTGCTGTTCACCGGACCTTATGATAACTCAGCTATACAGCTGATGCCTGCTGGACTGTTCCTTTATACGGTACCGCATCCTGTTTATGTTTAGCCTCAGCCCAAACTTTGTCGCCATTACCAGCTGTTGTCTTAGCTCTCTCGAATTACACCTGTGATTGCTTTATGCCTCTCTCCCATGTCAATATGCCTTGCTTATTGCTGTTTCGCTTATTTCTTATTGTACTATTTCACTGTAGATCCCCCAGCCCACCTAAACCTGCCTTAGATAGCTCCTTTGTCCCACCCCCCATACACGCGGAGACCGACTCAATCGGTGCCTCCAGTGATGCTATCTCTTTCATCGTTACCCAACGCTTAGGTTTACCTCCACTGTACTCCTAACCTTCCATATCCTTTTCTGTACATAATGCCCTGAATCTATTCTACAACGCCCGGAAAACCTGCCCCTTTTTTTCTCTGTACCCAACGCACTAGAAGACCAGTTCTTAAAGCCTTTAGCCGTATCCTTATTCTACTCCTCCTCTGTTCCTCTGGTGATGTAGAGGTTAACCCAGGCGTTATCATTTGTTGACTTCTGTAATTGTAAAAAGCCTTGGTTTCTTGCACGTTAATATCCGAAGCCTCCTCCCTAAGTTTGAGTTATTCACTGCGTTAGCACACTCAGCCAACCCTGATGTTCTAGCAGTGTCTGAATCCTGGCTTAGGAAGGCTACCAAAAATTCAGAAATGTCCTTCCCCAACTACAACATTTCCCGTCTCGATAGAACTGCCAAAGGGGGTGGGGTTGCAATCTACTGTAGAGATAGCCTGCAGAGCTCTATCATACTATCCAGGTCTGTGCCCAAACAATTTGAGCTTCTACTTCTAAAAATCCACCTTTCCAGAAAGAAGTCTCTCACTGTTGCCGCTTGCTACAGACCCCCCTCAGCCCCGAGCTGTGCCCTGGACACCATATGTGAACTGATTGCCCCCCATCTATCCTCAGAGTTCGTACTGCTTGGTGACCTAAACTGGGATATGCTTAACACCCCCGCCAACCTACAATCTAAACTAGATGCCCTCAATCTCACACAAATTATCAACGAACCTACCAGGTACAACCCTAAATCTGTAAACCTGGGCACCCTCATAGATATCATCCTGAAAAATGTACCCTTTAAATACACCTCCGCTGTGTTCAACCAGGATCTCGGCGATCACTGCCTTATTGCCTGCGTCCGTAATGGGTCCGCGATCAAACGACCACCCCTCATCACTGTCAAACGCTCCCTAAAACACTTTAGCGAGCAGGCCTTTCTAATTGACCTGGCCCGGGTATCCTGGATGGAAATTGACCTCATTCCATCAGTAGAGGATGCCTGGTTGTTCTTTAAAAGTCCTTTCCTCTCAATCTTAAATAAGCATGCCCCATTCAAAAAATTCAGAACTAAGAACAGATATAGCCCCTGGTTTTCCTTAGACTTGACTGCCCTTGACCAGCACAAAAACATCCTGTGGCGTACTGCATTAGCATCGAACAGCCCCTGCGATATGCAACTTTTTAGGGAAGTCAAGAACCAATATACACAATCAGTTAGGAAAGCAAAGGCTAGCTTTTTCAAACAGAAATTTTCATCCTGTAGCACTAACTCCAAAAAGTTTTGGGACACTGTAAAGTCCATGGAAAATAAGAGCACCTCCTCCCAACTGCCCACTGCACTGAGGCTAGGAAACACTGTCACCACCGATAAATCTACAATAATCGAGAATTTCAACAAGCATTTTGCTACGGCTGACCATGCTTTCCACCTGGCTACCACTACCCCGGCCACCAGCTCTGCACCCTCCGCTGCAACTTGCCCCCCGCTTCTCCTTCACACAAATTCAGACAGCTGATGTTCTGAGAGAGCTAAAAAATCTGGACCCCTACAGATCAGCTGGGCTAGACAATCTGGACCCTTTCTTTCTTAAATTAGCCGCCGAAATTGTCGCAACCCCTATTACTAACCTGTTCAACCTCTCTTTCGTAACGTCTGAGATCCCCAGAGATTGGAAAGCTGCCGCGGTCATCCCCCTCTTCAAAGGGGGTGACACTCTAGATCCAAACTGTTACAGACCTATATCCATCCTTCCCTGCCCTTCGAAAGTTTTTGAAAGCCAAGTTAACAAACAGATCACCGACCATTTCGAATCCCACCATACCTTCTCCGCTATGCAATCCGGTTTCCGAGCTGGTCATGGGTGCACCTCAGCCACGCTCAAGGTCCTAAACGACATTATAAACGCGATCGATAAAAGACAGTACTGCGCAGCCGTCTTCATCGACCTGGCCAAGGCTTTCGACTCTGTCAACCACCGCATTCTTATTGGCAGACTAAATAGCTTTGGTTTCTCTAATGACTGCCTCGCCTGGTTCACCAACTACTTCTCAGATAGAGTTCAATGTGTCAAATCGGAGGGCCTGTTGTCTGGACCTCTGGTCGTCTCTATGGGCGTGCCACAGGGTTCAATTCTCGGGCCGACTCTATTCTCTGTGTATATCAATGATGTCGCTCTTGCTGCTGGTGACGCTCTGATCCACCTCTACGCAGACGACACCATTTTGTATACATCTGGCCCTTCATTGGACACTGTGTTAACAAACCTCCAAACGAGCTTCAATGCCATACAAAACTCCTTCCGTGGCCGCCAACTGCTCTTAAACACTAGTAAAACTAAATGCATGCTCTTCAACCGAACGCTGCTTGCACCCGCCCACCCAACTAGAATCACTACTCTCGGCGGGTCTGACCTAGAGTATGTGGACAACTACAAATACCTAGGTGTCTGGTTAGACTGTAAACTCTCCTTCCAGACTCACATTAAGCATGTCCAATCAAAAGTTAGATCTAGAATCGGCTTCCTATTTCGCAACAAAGCCTCCTTCACTCATGCTGCCAAACATGCCCTCGTAAAACTGACTATCCTACCGATCCTTGACTTCAGCGATGTCATTTACAAAATAGCCTCCAACACCCTACTCAGCAAATTGGATGTAGTCTATCACAGTGCCATCTGTTTTGTCACCAAAGCCCCTTATACTACCCACCATTGTGACCTGTACGCTCTTGTTGGCTGGCCCTCACTACATATTCGTCGCCAAACCCACTGGCTCCAGGTCATCTATAAATCACTGCTAGGCAAATCCCCGTCTTATCTTAGATCACTGGTCACCACAGCAACACCCAGCCGTAGTCTGCGCTCAAGCAGGTATATCTCACTGGTCATCCCCAAAGCCAACACCTCCTTTGGCCGCCATTCCTTCCAGTTCTCTGCTGCCAATGACTGGAACGAACTGCAAAAATCTCTGAAGCTGGAGACTCTTATCTCCTTCACTAAATTTAAGCGCCAGTTGTCAGAGCAACTTACCGATCACTGCACCTGTACACAGCCTTTCTGAAATTAGCCCACCCAACTACCTCATCCCCATGTTGTCATTTATTTTTGCTAATTTGAACCCCAGTATCTCTATTTGCACATCATCTCTTGCACATCTATCATTCCAGTGTTAATATGAAATTGTAACTATTTTGCACTATGACCTATTTATTGCCTTATCTCCATAACTTACTACATTTGCACACGCTGTATATAGATTTTCTGTTGTATTTTTTACTTTATGTTTTGTTTACCCCATATGTAACTCTGTGTTGTTGTTGTTTTTATCGCACTGCTTTGCTTTATCTTGGCCAGGTCGCAGTTGTAAATGAGAACTTGTTCTCAACTGGTTTACCTGGTTAAATAAAGGTAAATAAATCCCTCTCTGTGGACTCTCACATTGAGCAACTTCTTATCCCTCTCTGTGGACTCTCACGTTGAGCAACTTCTTATCCCTCTCTGTGGACTCTCACGTTGAGCAACTTCTTATCCCTCTCTGTGGACTCTCACGTTGAGCAACTTCTTATCCCTCTCTGTGGACTCTCACGTTGAGCAACTTCTTATCCCTCTCTGTGGACTCTCACGTTGAGCAACTTCTTATCCCTCTCTGTGGACTCTCACGTTGAGCAGCTTCTTATCCCTCTCTGTGGACTCTCACGTTGAGCAACTTCTTATCCCTCTCTGTGGACTCTCACGTTGAGCAGCTTCTTATCCCTCTCTGTGGACTCTCACGTTGAGCAACTTCTTATCCCTCTCTGTGGACTCTCACGTTGAGCAACTTCTCTCTTTCCCATGGAGTTCACATGGGGCGGGAATTCTATTCAAAACCCTGTTTTGTAAATTCATTCTCATTCTTTGTTAATTTCTTTGTTATGATTTTTGAGCTGTTGTTTCCTGTGAAAACATTCCAAAGGCTGAAAAATGAGCAAGACCTTTTTGCAACAGCGAAAACACACTCTGGCAAGCTCTAGCAAACAGCCACGTCTGTTGATACAAGGGAAGAGAACAGTGTTACTGTGCTGTGTGCAGGTACAGAATGGTCTGTTTGAAATAACAATAGAGCTAGGGGCACCTGGTGTGACTGTTGCTCATGGTAATATGAGTAGATCTGTTGGATAACAACTCTCACCCCCACCCTGACCCCCACCCGTGTGCCCTATCTCCCTCCCAGACAAGGGTCATGAGCAGGCCCATGTTAAGGCCCTGTGGCGCCAGGCATCCTCCCTACGGAACATCCTTCACCCAGAATCAGGACCTTCGCTGACAGGTGAGTGTGGCACCTCGTCAGGAACCATTCAGACCTCCTCAAAGTTCCACCCATACCCCCTCCAGAGACCAGCCAGGAACCTGATAAGTACCTATCAAAACCCTTCCAGGAACCTTGACAGAAAACCCCTCCAGGCCCCTTCTGAATACCCTGCCAGCCTCCTTCTACACACCCCTCCTGACCCTATATACAAACCCCCCAACCAAACCCGTTCCAACAACCCCAGCAGACCATATTCTCTCCATACAGTACCCCACACCAGAAACTGTGCAGAAACCATCCAGGAACCCTAGGATCAAACAAGCACCCCACCTCTCCTCCTCTACTCTTCCATCCTACACCCTTCCACCCCTTGTATCACCTCCATCCATCCCTGCCCAGGATCAAAGGGTCCTGAGTCAGGGGGGGGGGTCACTCTGCTCCCCCCCAGCTCGGTGCTTCCTCACTGGGGACGGATGGTCTGAGGTGCCCCCGGTCTGCGTCTGAGGCATCCATCAGGATAGAGCTGAACACAGCGGAGGCTGAAACACTTGGCTTATGTCATGTGTAAACGGCTGGGAACATCGTTGAGTAATGCTGTAGTAAGGATTACTCTGATCTGCTTGTAGACAGCGAGGACCGTGTTTAATGCTCGGTGTCAAAAACATGAGACCGTCCGAGTTCAAAGTGAGCTCCATGGTTTGAAGCTTAATCGGTACAGCCAGAATCCATCTTGTCCTCAATAGGAACAACAGAACAGAGGCTTTTTCCTAATTAAAAACCAATGGGTCACAACTTCAAAACTACAAACATTGGGTCTGTTTTCTGTTTTCTTACAAACCTAGGGGGGAGTGGGGTTAGTTGATCCACCCCTTGTTTTTAGTTGATCCACCCCTTGTTTCTATGAAACCATTCAAAAAAAATGAATAATGTGGTCAAATATTTAGGAAGAGGTCATCATTTCATGGAGTGAAGGACGAAACCACATGGAAAAAGTGGCAAGCAGATTTTCACAAAAGTCAAATTAATTTATTGTGTTTCATGATGCATCTAAACCAAAGTAAATACTTTTAAGATTGTTTTGTACATCAGTTGGGGTGTCTAAACGCTACAATAGGAGGTCCTAAACCTAAAATGACAGTGCATCCTTGTACCTGTAAGTTGATCCAATGGCCACCATATCCCATTCAAATTATGATTACATTTTGTCCGTTTTATGCATAATATGCATAATATTTTAGCCATGCAATGAACTCAAGATATAGTGCATTTTTATTGTTACAGAGCAGATATCATCATGCCCCGTGTACACAAACGTAAAACAAGCAGGGGTCTAGTCCCCCTTGAGGTTCTGGAGAGAGCAGCCAAGGAAGTGAGAGAAGGGAAGAAGTCCATTCGAGGGATGAAGAAAATGTACTCAGTAACACTGAAGAGGTACACTGATATAAAGAAAATGAACATGTACCTGTGCTAAAGAGAGGCTATGACAAAGTAGCAGAGGAACACAAGGTCTTATCTAAATATATATGACAGAGTAGCAGAGGAACACAAGGTCTTGTCTAAATATATATGACAGAGTAGCAGAGGAACACAAGGTCTTATCTAAATATATATGACAGAGTAGCAGAGGAACACAAGGTCTTGTCTAAATATATCAAGAATCTCACAGATCAGTTTCATGGGCTTAGTAGCCTCAAATGCAGAGAACTTGCCTATGAATTGGCACATCGAAACAACATCCCTGTCCCAGACAACTGGTCAACAAATTGAAGGGTAAGTGATGTTGAACAGAGAGATCTATATCAAAGTTAGGCATAAATTATTCATACCCCTTGACTTATTCCACATTTTGTTGTGTTACAGCCTGAATTCAAACTTGATTAAATTGATTTATTTTTCTCACCCATCTACACACAATACCCCATACTGACAAAGTGAAAACATGTACAAAATTAAATTAAATAAAATTGCACATTGATTGAAAATTAAATACAGAAATATCTAATTTACATACAGTATCAGTCAAATGTTTTGACACACCTACTCATTTAAGGGTTTTTCTTTATTTTTTTACTATTTTCTACATTGATGTCTTCACTATTATTCTACAATGTACAAAATAGTAAAAAATAAAGAAAACCCCTCAAATGAGTAGGTGTGTCCAGACTTTTGACTGGTAGTGTATATACCAGGCGGTGTCAGAGGAAGGCCCAAAAAATTGTCAAAGACTCCAGCCACCCTGGTCATAGACTGTTCTCTCTGCTACCGCACGGCAAGCGGTACCGGAGTGCCAAGTCTAGGTCCAAAAGACTCCTCAACAGCTTCTACCCCCAAGCCATAAGACTCCTGAACAGCTAATCATGGCTACCCGGACTATTTGCACTTCCCCCCCACCCCATCCTTTTACGCTGCTGCTACTCTGTTAATTATTTATGCATGGTCACTTTAACTCTACCCACATGTAAATATTACCTCAACTACCTCAACTAGCCGGTGCCCTCCGCACATTGACTCTGCACCGGTACCCCCCTGTATATATAGCCTCCCTACTGTTATTTTATTTTACTTCTGCTCTTTTTTTCTCAACACTTTTTTTGTTGTTGTTTTATTTTTACTTTTTTTGTTAAAAAGAAATGCACTGTTGGTTAAGGGCTTGTAAGTAAGCATTTCACTGTAATGTCTGCACCTGTTGTATTCGGCGCATGTGGCCAATAAAATTAGATTTGATTTGATCTCACGAGATACAACACTCTAATCTTTCCAAGTCATTCCTAGAGGTTCCTAGCACAGGAAACAGAAGAAGGTTGAGGGTCTATTTTTCTTGTTGTGAGGTGCCTAAATGATCTGAAAAGTGTGTGTGTGTGTGTATATATGCCCATGTGTGTGTGTGTGTGTGTGTGTGTGTATTGAAGAATCCTTGAGCTGACAAACATGGTGAAGCACCTCAGATTCCCAGAACAGTGAGAAGGATGCAAGCCTCGCCGCCATGCAGATCTGTCTGGACACAATGATGAAAGCTGCACGCACACGCACACACACACACACACACACACACACACACACACACACACACACACACACACACACACACACACACACACACACACACACACACAGAGGAAGGTGGGACCCCAGGCTTTTGGGGGTTTAAAGAGTAGGCTGTAGTCTGGGATCTTTTCTTTCTGACTGCCTGGAGGCGGCAGTCTGGGGTATGTCAGGGATGGGCGGTGGTGGGGCTGCCCCCCCCCCCCCCCCCCCCCCCCCCCCCCTTCGGGCGCCCGTATGACCCCCATGGCTTCCTGTATGTTTGACCCTGTTGGAGATGAACAAAGCGGAGGAAAGGGTTGAGATGGACAGCCTCCAGCAGGTCCTTAACAGGCATTACAGATCAGGGTCGCTTCCCCAGAGCCAGATTCAGCCTAGTTCTGGAAGAAAAAGTAAGTGTCCTGCGTCTGGAATGGCACACTATTAAATATATAGTGCACTACTTTTGACCAGGATCCACAGGGCTCTGGTCAAAAGTAGTGCACTATATAGGGAATAGGGTGCCATTTTGGACACAGACAGTGTGTTGTGGTCCAGGAATAATCTTAGTCTGGGTCCGAGAAACTAGCCATATGTGTTCTAGATTTATCAGTAATAATGAGAAACTAGCCATATGTGTTCTAGATTTATCAGTAATAATGAGAAACTAGCCATATGTGTTCTAGATTCATCAGTAATAATGAGAAACTAGCCATATGTGTTCTAGATTTATGAGTAATAATGACACTCAGGATGTTGCCTTCCCTTTTCAGATGGCTTGTGGTGATGGTGATGGTGAAGGCTCTGACGGTGAACCCTCCTCCTCCTCACCTCTCCGGGACCACTCTCCCTAACGCAACAACACACTGATGGCTGTTCAGGGTCAAATACAAACACAGGTCAGACACGTCCCTCGTTCGCTCAACAGGGGGTCCTAGTAGTCGGAGTACCTGACCTATCAACAGGGGCGCCTGGAAAAACTAATAAGAGTGATGAACAATGGATGCAGCCCTGGAGCATCTAGATACGCTGTACAGTCATCCGCAGGAGGAGGAGGAGTAGAGGAGGGAGCTGGAGGGGAGGGGTAGAGGAGGGAGCTGGAGGGGAGGAGTAGAGGAGGGAGCTGGAGGGGAGGAGTAGAGGAGGGAGCTGGAGGGGGAGGAGGGAGGCTGGAGGGAGGAGTAGAGGAGGGAGCTGGAGGGGCGGAAGAGTAGAGGAGGGAGAGCTGGAGGGGAGGAGGGAGCTTGGAGGGGCGGAGTAGAGGAGCGGAGCTGGAGGGCGGAGAGAGGCGGGAGAGCTGGGAGGGAGGAGTGAGGAGGGAGCTGGGGAGTGGGAGGAGTAGGGAGGAGCTGGAGGGGGAGGAGTAGAGGAGGAGCTGGAGGGAAGGAGTAGCGGAGGTGAGCAGGAGGGAGGGGAGTAGCGGAGGGAGGGCGAGGGGAGGAGTAGAGGCGGGAGCTGGAGGCGTAGAGGCGGAGCTGGAGGGGAGGAGTGAGGAGGGACGCGGAGGGGAGGAGTCGAGGAGGGGCTGGAGGGAGGCGTAGAGGGAGGAGCGGAGGGAGGAGTTAGGGATGGGAGCTGGAGGGGTAGGAGTAGAGGAGGGCGTGGAGGGAAGGGTAGAGGAGGGAGTGGAGGGAAGGCGTAGAGGAGGAGTGGAGGGGAGGAAGTAGAAGGAGGGAGCTGGAGGGAAGGAGTAGAGGGGGGAGGGAGGGGAGGAGTAGAGGACGGGAGCTGGAGGGAAGGAGTAGAGAGGGAGTGGAGGGGGAGGAGGGAGCTGGAGGGGCGGAGTAGAGGAGGGAGCTGGAGGGGAGGAGTAGAAGGAGGGAGTGGAGCTGAGGGGAGAGGGCAGCCTGGAGGGGAGGAGTAGAGGAGGGAGCGGGAGGGGAGGCGTAGAGTGAGGGAGCTGGAGGGGAGGAGTAGAGGAGGGAGCGGGAGGGGAGGAGTAGAGGCGGGAGCTGGAGGGGGGTAGTTAGAGGAGGGAGCTGGAGGGAAGGAGTAGAGGAGGGAGCAGGAGGGGAGGAGTAGAAGGAGGGAAAGCTGGAGGAGGAGCGAGAGGAGGGGAGCTGGAGGCGTTAGAGGAGGGAGCTGGAGGGGAGGAGGAGTTAGAGGAGGGAGCTGGAGGGAGGAGTAGAGGAGGGAGCTGGAGGGGAGGAGTAGAGGAGGGAGCTGGAGGGGGAGTAGAGGAGGAGCTGGCGGGGGAGGCGTAGAGGAGGGAGGCTGGAGGGACGGGTAGAGGAGGGAGATGGAGGGGAGGAGTAGAGGAGGGAGAAGCTGGGGGAAGGAGTAGAGGGGAGCTGGAGGGGAGGAGTAGAGGAGGGAGATGGAGGGGAGAGGAGGGAGCTGGAGGGGAGGAGTAGAGGAGGGAGTGGAGTGGCGGAGTAGAGGAGTAGAGGAGGGAGCGGGAGGGAGGAGTGAGGCGGGAGATGGAGGGGAGGAGTAAGTAGAGGAGGGAGCTGGAGAGGGGGAGTAAGGGAGGGAGTGGAGGGGAGGCGTCGAGGAGGGAGCTGGAGGGGAGGAGTAGTGCGTGAGGGGGGAGCTGGAGGGAAGGAGTAGAGGGGGGGAGCTGGAGGGGAAGGAGGGAGATGGAGGGGGAGGAGAGAGGAGGGAGCTGGAGGGGAGGAGTAGAGGAGGGAGAGGAGGGGAGGAGGGAGCTGGAGGGGGAGGGTAGAGGAGGGGAGCTGGAGGGGTAGTGGTTGATGAGGAGGGTGCTGGAGGGGGAGGAAGTAGAGGAAGGGAGCAGGAGGGGTTGATTGCGGGGGTGCGGAGGGGAGGAGTAGAGGAGGGAGCAGCTAGGGGAGGAAGGAAGGAGAGGAGGGCAGCTGGAGGGAGAGTAGAGGAGGAGCTGGAGGGAGGAGTAGGGGAGGGAGCTGGAGGGGAGGAAAAGTAGAGGAGGGAAGCAGGAGGGGAGGAGGGAGCGGGAGGGGAGAGTAGAGGAGGGAGCTGGAGGGGAGGGAGTTAGGGAGGGAGCTGGAGGGGAGGAGTAGAGGAGGGGGGTGGAGGGGAGGAGTAGAGAGGAGGGGCGGGGGGGGAGGAGTAGAGGGGGGGAGCTGGAGGGGAGGAGTGAGGAGGGAGCAGGAGGGGAGGAGTAGAGGAGGGAGCTGGAGGGTCCCCACAAGAATGGTAAAACAAATATTTTTTTTCCAAGGTTAGAATTAGTGTTAGGGTTAGAATTATGTTAAGGGTTAGGGTTAGGGAAACGTTAAGGGTAAGAGTACAGGTTAGGGTTAGGGTTAGGTTTAGGGTTAGGGGTTAGGGAAAGTAGGATTTTGAATAGAACTTAATTGTTTGTCCCTGCCTGCTGTGTCTATGTTTGTCAGCGGGGGGGACTGAGGGAAGAGAGAGGGAGAGGAAGGAGGGATGGGGAAAAGAAAGAGAGAGAGAAGGAGGGAGAGGAAAGAGGAGAGAGAGAAGGAGGGATTGAGGGAAGAGAGGAGAGAGAAGGAGGGATGAGGGAAGAGAGAGAGAGGAGAGGAGGGACTGAGGGAGGAGGAGGGAGAGAGAGAGGAAGGGAGGATGAGGGGAAGAGGAGAGAGAGGAGAGAAGGAGGGACTGAGGGAAGAGAGAGGAAGGAGGGGGACTGAAGGAGAGAGAGAGAGAAGGAGGGATGAGGGAAGAGAGAGAGAAAGGAGGGACGGGTGAGGGAAGAGAGGGAGAATGAGGGATTGAGGGAAGAGAGGGGAAGGGAGGGATGAGGGAGAGAGAAGAGAGAGAGGATATGAGGGAGTAGGGAAGAGAGAGGGAAGGAGGGACTGAGGGAAAGAGGAGAGAAGGTAGGGATGAGGGGAGAGAGAGAGGAGAGAGAAGGAGGGACTGAGGGAAGAGAGAGAGAGAAGGAGGGACTGAGGAAGAAGAGGGAGGAGGGACTGAGGGAAGGAGAGAGAGAAGAGGGACTGAGGGAAGAGGAGAGAGAAGCGGGAGTGAGGGGAGAGAGAGAAATGAGGGATTGAGGGAAGGAGAGGGAAGGAGGACTGGGGAAGGAGAGAGACAGAGGGATGAGGGGAGAGAGAGAGAGGAAGGGGATGAGGGAAGAGAGAGAGGAGGAGGGACTGAGGGAAGAGAGAGAGAGAAGAAGGGACTGAGGGAAGAGAGAGAGAAGAAGGGACTGAGGGAAGAGAGAGAGAAGGAGGGACTGAGGGAAGAGAGAGGAGAAGGAGGGACTGAGGGAAGAGAGAGAGAAGGAGGGCGGAGGGAAGAGGAGAGAGAAGGAGGGACTGAGGGAAAAACGAGAGAGAGAGAGAGGAGGGGACCTGAGGAAGAGAGAGAGAAGGAGGGACTGAGGGAAGAGAGAGAGAGAAGGAGGGACTGAGGGAAGAGAGAGAGAGAAGGAGGGACTGAGGGAAGAGAGAGAGAGAAGGAGGGACTGAGGGAAGAGAGAGAGAGAAGGAGGGATGGGGGAAAGGGAAGAGAGAGAGAAGAGAGGAGAAGGACTGAGGGAAGAGAGAGAGAGAAGGAGGGACTGAGGGAAGAGAGAGAGAAGGAGGGACTGAGGAAGAGAGACCAGTCCTATCCAAGCAACCCTGGAATCAACCAGTCCTACCCAAGCAACCCTGGAATCAACCAGTCTACCCAAGCAACCCTGGAATCAACAGTCCTACCCAAGCAAACCCTGGAATCAACCAGTCCTACCAAGCACCCTGGAATTCAACAGTCTCCCAAGCAACCTGGAATCAACCAGTCCTACCCAAGCAACCTGGAATCAACCAGTCCTACCCAGCAACCCTGGAATCAACCAGTCCTACCCAAGCAACCCTGGAATCAACCAGTCCGACCCAAGCAACCCTGGAATCAACCAGTCCTACCCAAGCAACCCTGGAATCAACCAGTCCTACCCAAGCCCCCTGGAAAACCCCTCCCCAACAACCTGGAATCCCAAACCCCCCCCAACAAACCCAAAAAACCATCCCCCCCCCCAAACCCCCGGGAACCCAACCTCCCCCAAAAAAAAAGGAAAATTTTTTGGGGGGGGGGGTGAAAAACACCCCAAATGGTCAAAAAACCAAAAAACCCCCAAAAACATTTTAAAGGGAAGGGGGGTTTAACCCGTTCCAAACGAAACCCCCACCCCCCAAAAACTGTTTAAACTAAAAAAAAGGAAATTGGGGGTGGGGGTTCCAAAAAAATTTTAAAAGGGGGAGGGGGGGGAATACAAATTTTAAGGGAAAAATTTTAAAAGAGGGGTTTGGGGAATAGGCAAATTGGACGGGGCCGTATGTTAAAGGAAAAAGGAAGTTTTCCCACCCTCCCCCCCCACTACCCCCCCCCCCCAAAAAATTCCCCTTTCCCCCCCAAACCCTCCCCTCCCACCCCCCCCCCCGGGCCATTTTTACCGTCCCAACCCCCGGGGATGGTTCCTAGGAAATTTAGGAGGGGGGCTGCCTTGAAAGACCGGGCCCCTTTTTCCCTTCCTACCCCCCCCCCCTTTCCCCTTTTAAAAAAAAGAGTATCCCAATGGGTAGTAGTAGTTCCCAAAAAAACCCAAAAAATTCCCCATCTTTGTCCAAATTTCCCCCCCTACCCCCTTACCCCCCCTTCCTTTTTCCTTCAGTCCCGTATTCAGGGTTTTTCCTCTTTTAGTAAATTTTTTAATGTACGATTTTCCTATCCCCTTTTAATTACGCCCATTTTTCATCAAAAACAGTTTTCCTTTTTTTGTCACAGTAATCTTAAAACACATTTTTTTTCCCCTTTTTATCAAATTTTCATTATCTGTACAGAATCTTTAAAATTATCCCCTTTATTTTAATTTTTTAGCACAGTATTTTTTTAGTTTTTTCCATTTCTCAACTTCTATCTTTAATTTTTATCATCTAGCACAGTTTTCTCAAACCATCTTTCCCAGTTTTACATCTATCTAGTCACGATTTATTATCACCCAAATTTATTATCTAGTAAAAAGGTTTATCATTTAAAAATTTTTTTAAAATTTATCAAAAGTAAATTTTTTCCTTTTTTCTCAAAAAAAATTTCATCTTCTAGTACAGTATTTCATCTATTTCCAAAATCATCATAAAGATTTCACTATTATTTCACAGATATCCTATACAAAAAACCTTTTTCCATTTCTGTCCGGGGTTTTCCCTTTCAAAGGGGAAATTATCATTTCTTCACATTTAATCTATTAACCTTTTTTAAAAACCCCAAATCCCTCATAAAATTTTTAAAATTCCATTTTTTAAAAATTTTTCTTTTTAGCACGTATTTTTAATATTGTAAAGTCCCCAAATATAAAGCCCAAAAACCATTAAAAACTAAAAAGGGGGGTAAAAAACCAGTTTTCCCCAAGGGGGGGACTTAAGGGGCTTATTTTGGGGCCTGAAAAAAAGGGGGTTTTCTGGGTGAGAAGGGGAACTTGGTCAAAGGGCCACAGGAGAGGTAAACCCCTGCCCCAAACCCCCCCCCCGGATATTACCCCAGGGCCCCTGAAAAACCCCTTAACAAAGCGTAGCTTTAAAAGGGGCGGATGGGGAGTTTTTTCCCCCGCCCCGAAGGACTATCGGGAGGCCCTATGATTTTTGCCAAGGCAAAAAAATAATATATGGAAGCCCCGTGGTCTGATAGTCACTATACCTTAAACCTGTGGAATGTGATAGTTACTGAGAATAACTAACTCCCTTAGTATCCATGGTTACCCCCTGCAGATGGAGTCCCATAGTGCAGAGCAGGGGCTGTCCGTCACTCTGATGTCCTGACCCAAAAACCCGATGCCGACCCAACCTGATGTTCGACCCCAACCCTGATGTCCGACCCAACCTGATGTTGACCTAACCCGAGTCCCGACCCAACGGGGCCCCAAACCCTGATGTCCTGACCAACCCCGACCCAACTTGAGTCTTGACCCTAACCCTGACCCTAAATGATGTTTGACCCCAGCCCTATGTCCCACCCAAAACCCGAGTCCGACCCTAACTCTGTTCCCTGACCCTAACTGGACCTAACCCGAGTCCGACCCTAAAACCCCGATGCCGGGGCCAAACTCTGATGTCCGACCCAAAGGGACCCAACCCTGAGTCCTGACCCTAACCCCCGAGTCCCTAAACCCGCCCTAACCTGAAAAGTCCGAACTAACTCTGATGTAAAACCTTAACCCCGATGTCTGACCCTAAACCCCAGTGTAATTGCCCTAAAAATGATGTTCTGACCCAACCCTGAGTCTACCTAACCTAGTTGACAACCCTGATGATGACCCTAACCCCCGAGTCCTGACCCTAACCCTGATGTCCACCTAAACCTGATGGGAATTCCCTAACCTGATGTTCTTCCTAACCCCGTGTCATGACTCACCCTGAGTCCGACCCTAACCCCCCATATATGATCCCAAACCCTGATGTCCTACCCTAACCCTTTTTTGTCCACCCCAAACCGATGCCGACCCCAACCCTAATGTTGACCCCAAACCCTTATGCCCACCCCAACCCTGATGTCCTGACCCTAACCCTGATGCCCTGACCCTAACCCTGATGCCCCCCCCAACCCGTGTCCTACCCAACCTGATTCCTGACCCTAACCTTTATTGAACCCTAACCCCGATGTCGACCCTAACCCTGAGTCCGCCCTAACCCCCGGGTGTCCTGCCCAAACCCCGATGTTGACCCAACCCGATATAATGACCTAACCCCGTTAATGACCCTAAACCCGATATAAAGACCCAACCCCCATTTCCCGACCCTAACCTTTATTTCCGCCCCAAACCCATGTCCGACCCCCAACCCGATGTCCCCGACCCAAACCGTGCCCCGCCCCCAAACCCCGATATAATGACCCAACCCGATGTCCTGACCCAACCCTATGCCCGCCCTAAAATGCTTTTTCTTCCATTTTAATTAAAAGGGTGCCCGAGTGCGAACAGGAGGTCGCACCAAGCTGCGCAGTCAGGAGGCGGGGCTAAGAGATTCTCTGTCCAAAAACGGCGTTGAGTAAGGCCGGCCCAAAACAAGGTCAAGTCAACAGCATCCTCTACAGGTACGCGAGATTTTGGGGAAGGGAGGAGCCCGGTCCCAATCTCTTTTTGGGGTTTGCCCAAATTGGCCATAAAAAACCAAGGAGTTGGTAAAAACAGCACAACAGAGGGACCAGGTAAAGGAATACACAAGTATTTGGGCTGGCAAACCTTTAGGGAGAGGTGCTAAAAATACCCCCCCCCCCCCCCCCCCCCCCCCCCCCCCCCCCCCCCATAATTAATTCTTGAAATTAAAAATACCAACTGCCTCATGGCAAAATGAGGTTTATGAATTTTTTAAATGAAATTTCTCCCCTTTTTTTCCTTTTAATTTAAAAAAATTTTTTTAAAAAAAAAAAAAAAAAAAAAAAAAAAAAAAAAAAAAAAAAAAAAAAAAAAACCCTTTTTTTCTTAAAAACCCTTTTTTCCCCGGGGTTTTTGCCCCCAAAAAAAAATTTTTTTTTGTTTTTTAGGGAAAAAAAACCTTCCAAAAGGAACAAAATTCAAAAAAAAGGTTTAGAAAACTTTTTTTTCGTAAAAAGGGGGGAAAAAAAACCCCCAAGTTTCAAACCCTGGATAAAAGGGGGGGGCTACTTAGCCACCTCACACATGTTCCCCCATGGCAATTGCATGACATTTTTTATAACATTGCTAAACTTCTCTACTCCCCGTTGCCAAATGTGTAGAATTCCAGGAAATTATGTTCAGAGCTCGTAAAGAAGCATTTCACTGTAAGGTGCTCTGTTGTATTTGGCTCGTATATGACAAACACAATTAGATGTCTTCTTCCTCCCTCCCTCTCCCGTCCTTTCCTCCTCATCCCTCCCTTTCCTCCCCCCCCAAAAAACACCACCACTCATCCTTCCTTATAACATATAATATCACAGCAGAAGAGGATGAGTGAAAGGACCAATAAATGAACGCCTGTACGGCTGTACTCCCGCCCTCTACCCCTCCCTCCTAAACCAGATCCCAGATCTATCCTGTTCTGTTTCCTCTCAAAAACAATGGACGGTTTCTGCTTTGTTATCTGTTCTATGGAACCGTGGAACTCTGTGTTGTTCTCGCAATAGAATTTTCACGATTCTAAAGATTCTATCTAGATAAATCCCTTGCAAAACATTTTCACATAACTTATCTGTGAAAATAAATTAGCACTGTACGAAACAAGCTTAGCTACACAACTAGCTCTCACGGTCTCAAGTCAGAATTAGACGATCATCTATGTTTCTCAAACGTCAAATTTTGAAGTTGTTGCAAAAGTCAAATTTCGAAGTGTTCAGGGTTAAGTTTAAACATTAACTCCGAAATCTTAAGATTAAGCATTAACTCCAAATGGTTACGGTAAGGGTTAAGGTTTGGGATAGGCTTAAAACAAAAATCTCAAAAACAACTTTTTGTCACTGGATTCAAACTTGCAACCTTTGGAATCAGAGGCCGATTACGTCCGTCCGCCATCTCTGTCCACAATGCCCTCGCAAAACCGAGGGCACTGTTGCCCCTAGTGGCCGGTTTCCACATCATCTCCCGACGTTGGATGGACGTTGAATACTGACTTGTATCACGGGTGACTTGGCTACAACCCTCCATATCACTCACTCTAATGCTTCCTCTTCATATTTATCTAAGGAGAGGTATGTAAGACAGCCTGCGATAATATTTAGTTAAGTTCATTTCCAAAAACAAAATTACAACCACTATTGCTTTTCCAACAGTGCTATTGTACTGAAATAGTAGACGCTTGTGGGGGTTAGTTAAAGACTGAGTCAGAACGTACCTTTAGCAGGAAGTGCGATAGGACGCATCCCAAATAGCACCCTGTTCCCTATATAGTACACTACTTTTGACCAGAGGGAACCTGAACATAGGGATGGGCTGTGGTCAAAAGTAGTGCACTAAATCTAAATCAAATCACATTTTATTTGTCACACGCTTCGTAAACAAAAGGTGTAGACTAACAGTGAAATGCTTACTTACGGGTCCTTTTTTAAGAGTGTAGAGTTAAAGATGAAAAAAAAAGATATGTAGAAATGTGACACGAGGAATAAATACACATAATAACAAATAACAACAATAACTTGGCTACATACAGGAAGTACCATGTAATAACATGGCTATATACAGGAAGTACCATGTAACAACATGGCCATATGCAGGAAGTACCAGGTAATAACATGGCTATATACAGGAAGTACCATATAATAACATGGCTATATACAGGAAGTACCAGGTAATAACATGGCTATATACAGGAAGTACCAGGTAATAACATGGCTATATACAGGAAGTACCAGGTAATAACATGGCTATATACAGGAAGTACCAGGTAATAACTTGGCTATATACAGGAAGTACCAGGTAATAACATGGCTATATACAGGAAGTACCATGTAATAACATGGCTATATACAGGAAGTACCAGGTAATAACATGGCTATATACAGGATGTACCAGGTAATAACATGGCTATATACAGGCAGTACCAGGTAATAACATGGCTATATACAGGAAGTACCAGGTAATAACATGGCTATATACAGGAAGTACCAGGTAATAACATGGCTATATACAGGGAGTACCGGGTAATAACATGGCTATATACAGGGAGTACCAGGTAATAACATGGCTATATACAGGAAGTACCAGGTCATAACATGGCTATATACAGGGAGTACCAGGTAATAACATGGCTATATACAGGAAGTACCAGGTAATAACATGGCTATATACAGGGAGTACCAGGTAATAACATGGCTATATACAGGAAGTATCAGGTAATAACATGGCTATATACAGGGAGCACCATGTAATAACAAGCCATATACAATGAGTACCAGGTAGCAACATGGTTATATACAGGGAGTACCAGGTAATAACATGGCTATATACAAGGAGTACCAGGTAATAACATGGCTATAAAGGAAGTACCAGGTAATAACATGGCTATAAAGGAAGTACCAGGTAATAACATGGCTATATACAGGAAGTATCAGGTAATAACATGGCTATAAAGGAAGTACCAGGTAATAACATGGCTATAAAGGAAGTACCAGGTAATAACATGGCTATAAAGGAAGTACCAGGTAATAACATGGCTATAAAGGAAGTACCAGGTAATAACATGGCTATATACAGGGAGTACCAGGTAGTAACATGGCTATATACAGGAAGTATCAGGTAATAACATGGCTATAAAGGAAGTACCAGGTAATAATAACATGGCTTAAAGGAAGTACCAGGTAATAACATGGCTATAAAGGAAGTACCAGGTAATAACATGGCTATAAAGGAAGTACCAGGTAATAACATGGCTATAAAGGAAGTACCAGGTAATAACATGGTTATATACAGGGAGTACCAGGTAATAACATGGCTATATACAGGAAGTACCAGGTAATAACATGGCTATATACAGGCAGTACCAGGTAATAACATGGCTATATACAGGAAGTACCAGGTAATAACATGGCTATATACAGGAAGTACCAGGTAATAACATGGCTATATACAGGGAGTACCAGGTAATAACATGGCTATATACAGGGAGTACCAGGTAATAACATGGCTATATACAGGAAGTACCAGGTGATAACATGGCTATATACAGGGAGTACCAGGTAATACATGGCTATAAAGGAAGTACCCAGGTAATAACATGGTTATATACAGGGAGTACCAGGTAATACATGGCTATATACAGGAAGTACCAGGTAATAACATGGCTATATACAGGAAGTACCAGGTAATAACATGGCTATTAAGGAAGTACCAGGTAATAACATGGCTATAAAGGGAAGTACCAGGTAATAACATGGTTATATACAGGGAGTACAGGTAATAACATGGGCTATATACAGGAAGTACCAGGTAATAACATGGCTATATACAGGCAGTACCAGGTAATAACATGGCTATATACAGGAAGTACCAGGTAATAACATGGCTATATACAGGAAGTACCAGGTAATAACATGGCTATATACAGGGAGTACCAGGTGAAACATGGCTATATACAGGGAGGTACCAGGTAATAACATGGCTATATACAGGGAGTACCAGGTAATACAATGGCTATATACAGGAGTACCAGGTAATAACATGGCTATAAAAGGAAGTACCAGGTAATAACATGGCTATAAAGGAAGGTACCAGGTAATAACATGGCTATAAAGGAAGTACCAGGTAATAACATGGCTATAAAGGAAGTACCAGGTAATAACATGGCTATATACAGGGAGTACCGGGTAATAACATGGCTATAAAGGAAGTACCAGGTAATAACATGGCTATAAAGGAAGTACCAGGTAATAACATGGCTATAAAGGAAGTACCAGGTAATAACATGGCTATAAAGGAAGTACCAGGTAATAACATGGCTATATACAGGAAGTACCAGGTAATAACATGGCTATATACAGGAAGTACCAGGTAATAACATGGCTATATACAGGAAGTACCAGGTAATAACTTGGCTATATACAGGAAGTACCAGGTAATAACTTGGCTATATACAGGAAGTACCAGGTAATAACATGGCTATATACATGGAGTATCAGGTAATACAATGTCTTGGGGGTAGAAGCTGTTTAGGGTCCTGTTGGTTCCGGACTTTGTGCACTGGTACAACTTGCCATGTGGTAGCAGAGAGAATAGGTATAGAGGTCCTGGAGGGCAGGGAGCTCGGCCCCAGTGATGTACTGGGCCGTACTCACCACCCTCCTTAGCGCCTTGAGGTGGGGAGTCTTGCAGTTGCCATACCAAGCGCTGATATAGCCAGTCAAGATATCTCAATGGTTCAGCTGTAGAACTTTTTGAGGATCTGAGGGCCCATTCCAAATCATTTCGCGGTCGTGCCCTCTTCACAGCTGTGTGGGTGTGTGTGGACCATGTTAACTCCTTAGTTATGGACACCGAGGAACTTGAAGCTCTCGACCCGTTCCACTACAACCCCATTGATGTGGATGGGGGCGTGCTCACCCCTCCGTTTCCTGTAGTCCCTGATCAGCTCCTTTATCTTGCTCACATTGAGGTCTCTGACCTCCTCCCTACAGTGCATTTGGAAAGTATTCAGACCCCTTGACTTTTTCTACATTTTGTTACGTTACAGCCTTATTCTAAAATGGATTAAATTGTTTACCCCACAATAGCCCATAATGACAAAGCAAAAACTGGTTTTTAGACATTTTTCAAAGTTTGTAAAAAAAAGAATACGGAAATAACACATTTACATAAGTATTCAGACCTTTTACTCAGTACTCAGTTTGGCAGCGATTACAGCCTTGAGTCTTCTTGGGTATGACACTACAAGCTTGGCACACCTGTATTTAGGGAGTTTCTCCAATTCTTCTCTACAGATCCTCTCAAGCTCTGTCAGGTTGGATGGGGAGAGTCGCTGCACAGCTATTTTCAGGTCTCTCCAGAGATGTTCGATCGGGTTCAAGTCCGGGCTCTGGCTGGGCCACTCAAGGTCATTCAGAGACTTGTCCCGAAGCCACTCCTGTGTTGTCTTGGTTGTGTGCTTAGGGTCGTTGTCCTGTTGGAAGGTGAACCTTCGCTCCAGTCTGAGGTCCTGAGTGCTCTGGAGCAGGTTTTCATCAAGGATCTCTCTGTACTTTGCTCCATTCATCTTAGTCTCCCAGTCCCTGCCGCTGAAAAACATCCCTACAGCATGATGCTGCCACCACCATGCTTCACCGTAGGGATGGTGCCAGGTTTCCTCCAGATGTGACGCTTGGCATTCAGGCCAAAGAGTTCAATCTTGGTTTCATCAGACCAGAGAATCTTGTTTCTCATGGTCTGGGAGTCCTTTAGGTGCCTTTTGACAAACTCCAAGCGGGCTGTAATGTGCCTTTTACTGAGGAGTGGCTTCTGTCTGGCCACTCTACCATAAAGACCTGATTGGTGGAGTGCTGCAGAGATGGTTGTCCTTCTGCAAGGTTCTCCCATCTCCACAGAGGAACTTTAGAGCTCTGTCAGAGTGACCATCGGGTTCTTGGTCACCTCCCTGAACAAGGCCCTTCTACCCCGATTGCTCAGTTTGGCCGGGCGGCCAGCTCTAGGAAGAGTCTTGGTGGTTCCAAACTTCTTCCATTTAAGAATGATGGAGGCCACTGTGTTCTTGGGGACCTTCAATGCTGCAGAAATGTTTTGGTACCCTTCCCCAAATCTATGCCTCGACACAATCCTGTCTCGGAGCTCTACGGACAATTCCTTTGACATCATGGCTTGATTTTTGCTCTGACATGCACTGACAACTGTGGGACCTTATATAGACAGCTGGGTGCCTTTCCAAATCATGTCCAATCAATTGAATTTACCACAGGTGGACTCCAATCAAGTTGTAGAAACATCTCAAGGATGATCAATGGAAACAGGATGCACCTGAGCTCAATTTCGAGTCTCATAACAAAGGGTCTGAATACTTATGTAAATAAGCTATTTCGTTTTTCTTTTTTTTTGCTAAATGTCTAAAAACCTGTTTTCGCTTTGTCGTCATGGGCTATTGTGTGTAGATTGATGAGTAAAATGTTTTATTTAATCAATTTTAGAATGAGCCTGTAATGTAACAAAATGTGGAAAAAGTAAACGGTCTGAATACTTTCTGAATGCACTGTATAAACTGCCTCATTGTCGTCAGTGATCAGTCCTACCCCCCGTCGTGTCGTCAGCAAAATTTGATGACGGTGTTGGAGTCGTGCGCGGCTACACAGTCGTGGGTGAACAGGGAGTACAGGAGGGGACTAAGCACAGACCCCCAAGGGGCCCCCCGTGTTGAGGGTCAGTGTGGAGATGTGTTGCTGCCAACCCTTACCACCTGGGGGCAGCCCGTCAGGAAGTCCAGGATCCAGTTGCAGAGGAAGGTATTCAGTTCCAGGGTCCTGAGCTTGGTGATGAGCTTAGAGGGGGCTATGGTTTTGAATGCTGAGCCTTAGTCAATGAACAGCATTCTTACATAGGTATTTATTTTGTCCAGGTGAGTGAGTGCATTGTGGGGTGCAATAGAGATTGCGACATCTGCGTATCTGTGGTATGTGAATTGGAGTGGGTCCCGGGTGTCTGGGATGATGGTGTTGATGTGAGCCATGACCAGCCTTTCAAAGCATTTCATGGCTATGGATGTGAGTGCTACGGGGCGATAGTCATTTGGGTAGGTTACATGGGTGTTTTTGGGCACAGGGACTATGGTGGTCTGCTTGAAACAAGTTGGTATTACAGATCGGGTCAGGGAGAGGTTGAAAATGTCAGTGAAGACACTTGCCAGTTGGTCAGCGCATGCTCGGAGTACACGTCCTGGTAATCGGTCTGGTCCTGCGGCCTTGTGAATGTTGACCTGTTTAAAGGGCTTACTCACATCGGCTACGGAGAGCGTGATCACACAGTCGTCCCGAACAGCTGGTGCTCTTATGCATGGCTCAGTGCCTTGAAGCGAGCATAGAAAGCATTTAGCTCGTCTGGTAGGCTCGCGTACCACTGGGCATCATGCTGCTGGGTTTCCCTGTGTAATCCATGACAGTTTGCAAGCCCTGCCTCATCTGTCGAGCATCAGAGCCAGCTTAGTAGGATTCGATTTTAGTCCTGTATTGACGCTTTGCTTGTTTGATGGCAGGGCTCATCGTAGTGGGATTTCTTATAAGCTCCTAGAAAGTGGCAGCTCTAGCCTTTAGCTCAGTGCAGATGTTGCCTGTAATCCATGGCTTCTGGTTGGGATATGTACGTACGGTCACTGTGGGGACGACGTCGTCGATGCACTTATTAATGAAGCCGGTGACTGAGGTGGTAAACTCCTCAATGTAATCAGATGAATCTCGGAACATACTTCAAAGATTGATTGATTCGAACCAGTAGAATCAACCTTTGATTGCGGTGAACAATCATTTAGATCTTGTGAACGCTTGACCCTAAGATGTATGAACCCAGTGTAGATACCATACCATGTTATCATTGAACATTTAAAACATATCTCTTATTGAATCTACAGCCAGTCTTAATATCTGAGCCATTAATACTTTATTAACGCAATAACTTTAGGACATTGTTACCATGATTGTTTAAACCGATGAGAGTGTGTTCATCCAAAGGTTAGTAGGTTGTGATGTGTCTGTTGTCTCTAGGTCAGTAAGCAGGTCCAGGCCCTGTCAGAGCAGCTGTCTGTGGGTGGTGGTTGTGATGTGTCTGTAATTGTGATGTGTCTGTGGTTGTCCCTCCCAAGGTCAGTAAACAGGTCCAGTCCCAGTCTGAGCAACTCTCCGTGGTCCGTAGAGAGCTGGACAGCCATGTTGTGGCCCTACAGAGGGCCCACCGTGACGGAGAGGAGCTGGATAATGACAAGGGCAGTCTGGGTGTTCAGCTGACTGCCGCTGACCACAGGGCCTGGGACGTGGCACAGGTAGTGTGGGGCCGGTGGGGCTCAGGTGTATTTTGGGGTAGTTGGAATTGGGAAGGAATGGGGGGGAGGGGTGTGTCGGGGTGTCTGGCTAGTGGGTATGTGTCTATTAGATAGATGGACAGTACTGTGACTAGATAGATGGACAGTACTGTGACTAGATAGATGGACAGTACTGTGACTAGATAGATAATAATACTGTGACTAGATAGATGGATAGTACTGTGACTAGATAGATGGATAATACTGTGACTAGATAGATGATTGTACTGTGACTTGTAGATAGATGATTGTACTGTGACTAGATAGATGATAATACTGTGACTAAATAGATGGCTAGCACGTGGTGGACTAGATAGATGGAGGTATCACTGTGACTAGATAGCTGTATAGTACTGGGTTGACTAGATAGATGGGACAGTACTGTGACGAGATAGATGGATAATAAGTGACGATAGGAATGGTAGCACTGTGACTAGATAGATGATTGTACTGTGACTAGATAGATGATATTACTGTGACTAGATAGATGATAATACTGTGACTAGATAGATGATAATACTGTGACTAGATAGATGATAATACTGTGACTAGATATATGAGAATACTGTGACTAGATAGATGGGCAGGAGGTTCTAGTGGTTGTTGTGAGAGCTGAGCTGAGCTGAGTGAGCTGAGCTGAGCGCCAGACTCTAGGCAGGTACTGCTTGTTTGGGTTGGCATGGTAGGCCAGAGAGGGTGGTGCTGCTAGGTCAGTTAGCAGAGAGCCATTTAGCACAGGCTGCTGTTGACATTGGCAGCCCCCACAGTCCTAGAACCTTTATAGCCGTCAGGAAGGCCATGACACCAGGTGCATGGACGGACTACAGACACTGGCCCATGAAAAAGGGGCGGGGAGTGGGGGTGAGGGAGGGGTGAGGATTGAGGGAGGGGTGAGGAGTGGGGTGAGGGAAGGGTGTGGAGTGGGGGTGAGGGAGAAGTGAGGAAGAGGTCAGGCAGAGGTTGTCCAGTTCCTTCCTAAACATACAAGGTCAGCAGTCTAAATTGGCACCCTATTCCCTTTATAGTGCACTACTTTTGTCAAAAGTAGTGCACTAGGTAATAGAATGTGCTTACTCTCTCTGGTTCCCTAGGGAACCTGCCTACCCGTAGTCACACTGCTCTTTAGACAAACACCGCTGCAGTTCGAGACCATCATTTACTTTAAGTTACAGTTGCAGACAATAAGTTGTAGAGGACATGAGCCGTAGAAACTGTACGTTTCAGAGACCATCAATTATAAACCATAACTTGGGCCCAGTCACTGACATGTTTGCTGATGCGGTGTGTTTTTTTGACCAAGCTATAATGTGTGTTGATTTAGTACACTCCCTTTCCTAACCCTAACCCTTCCATTTATCTACTTCATTTGGGTTGTGTGAGTTCGGATTGATTCCAGGGTTGCTTGGGTAGGACTGGTTGATTCCAGGGTTGCTTGGGTAGGACTGGTTGATTCCAGGATTGCTTGGGTAGGACTGGTCTCTCTTCCTCAGTCCCTCATTCTCTCTCTCTCTTCCCTCAGTCCCTTCTTCTCTCTCTCTTCCTCCAGTCCCTCCTTCTCTCTCTCTCTTCCTCCAGTCCCTCCTTTTCTCTCTCTCTTCCCTCAGTCCCTTCTTCTCTCTCTCTCTTCCTTCAGTCCCTCCTTCTCTCTCTCTCTTAACTCAGTCCCTTCTTCTTTCTCTCTTCCTCAAGTCCCTCCTTCTCTCTCTCTTCCCTCAGTCCCTCATTCTCTCTCTCTTCCTCCAGTCCCTCCTTCTCTCTCTCTTCCCTCAGTCCCTCTTTCTCTCTCTCTATTCCTTCAATCCCTTCTTTACTCTCTCTCTCTCTTCAGTCCCTCCTTCTCTCTCTCTTCCCTCAGTCCCTCCTTCTCTCTCTCTCTTCCCTCAGTCCTTCTTCCCTCTCTCTCTTCCTTCAATCCCTTCTTTACTCTCTCTCTCTCTTCAGTCCCTCCTTCTCTCACTCTTTCCCTCATTCCCTCCTTCTCTCTCTCTCTTCCTTCAGTCCCTCCTCTCTCTCTCTCTTCCCTCAGTCCCTCCCCTCCCTCCTTCTCTCTCTCCTCTTCTTCATCCCCTCCCTCCTCTCTCTTCTCTTCCCTCATGTCCCTCCTTTCTCTCTCTCTCTTCCTTCAGTCCTCCTTCTCTCTCTCTTCCTTCAGTCCCTCCTTCTCTCTCTCTCTTCACTCATCCCCCCTCTCTCTCTCTCCTTCAGTCCCTCCCTCCTCTCTCTCTTCTTCCTCTCCCTCCTTCTCTCTGCTTTTCCTCAGTCCCTCTTCTCTCTCTCTCTCCCTCATCCCTCCTCTCGCTCTCTTCCTCAGTCCCATCCTTATCCTCTCTCTTCCACTCATTCCCTTCTTCTTTCTTCTCTCTCTTCCTATCAGTCCCCTCCTCTCTCCTCTCTTCTTTTCTCTCCGCTCCTCTCCTCGTCAGTCCCGTCCTTCTCTCTCTTTCCCTCAGTCCCCTTTCTTCTCTCTCTCTCTCTCTCTTTTCCTCAGTCCCCTCCTCTCTCTCTCTTCCCTCCATCCCTCCTTCTCCCTCTCGCTTCCCTCTTCCACCCTTCTTCTTTCTCTTTCTCTCTCTTCCTTCAGTCCCTCCTTCTCTCTCTCTTGCCTTCAGTCCTCCTTCCCTCTCTCGCTCGTCTTCCTTCCCTCCTGTCGCTCTCCTTCCCTCAGTCCCCCCCTCTCTCTCTCTCTCCCGTTCAGTCCCCTCCTTCTCTCTCTCTTTCTCTCAGTCCCTCCTCTCGCTTCTTCCCTCAGTCCCTCTTCCTTCCTCTCTCTCTTTCCCTCATTCCCTCCTCTCTCTCTCTTCCCTCAGTCCTCTCCTTCTCTCTCTTCCTCAGTCCCTCTTCTCTCTTTCTTTCTCTTCCTCAGTCCATCCTTCTCTCCTCTCTTCCTCCTTCAATCCCTCCTCTCTCTCTATTCCTTCCTTCATTCCCCCTTCTCTCTCTCTTCCCTTCAGTCCCTCCTTCTCTCTCTCTTCCTTCAGTCCCTCCTTCTCTCTCTCTCTTCCCTCAGTCCCTTCTTCTTCTCTCTCTTCCTTCAGTCCCTCCTTCTCTCTCTCTTCACTCAGTCCCTCCTTCTCCTTCTCGCTTCCTTCAGTCCAGCCTTCTCATTCTCGTCTTCCCTCAGTCCCGTCTTCTTCTCTCTCTCTCTCTTCCTTCAGTCCCTCCTTCTCCTCTCTCTCTTCCTTCAGTCCTCCTTCTCTCTCTCTTCACCAGTCCCCCCCCTCTCTCCTCCCTCCTCTCTCTTCCCTTCAGTCCCTCCTCATTCCCCTCCTCCGCTCTCCTCTCTTTCCTTCAGTCCCCCGCCTCTCTCTTTTTCCCTCAGTCCCTTCTTCTCTCTTTCTCTCTCTCTCTTCGCCTCAGTCCCCTCCCTCTCTCTCTCTTCTTCCCTCAGTCCCTTCTTCTCTCTCTCTCTTCCCTCAGTCCCTCCTCTCTCTTCTTCCCTCAGTCCCTCCTTCTCTCTCTCATCTTCTTCAGTCTCTTCTCTCTCTCGCTTCTTCATCCCTCCTTCTCTCCTCTCTTCCCTTCATCCCTCCTTCTCTCTCTCTCTTCCTTCAGTCCCTCCTTCTCTCTCTCTTCCTTCAGTCCCTCCTTCTCTCTCTCTTCCCTCAGTCCCCCCCTCTCTCTCTCTCTCCCCTCAGTCCCTCCTTCTCTCTCTCTTCCTTCAGTCCCTCCTTCTCTCTCTTTTTCCTCTCATCCCTCTTCTCTCTCCCTCTCTTTCTTCCCCTCCTCCCTTCTCCCTCTCCTCTCTCTTCCCTACAGTCCCTTCTCACTCTCTCTTCCCTTAATTCCGCCTCCTCTCTATTCCTTCAGTCCCTCCTTCTCTCTCTCTTCTCTCAGTCCCTCCTCTCTCTCTCTTCCCTCAGTCCCTTCTTCTCTCTCTCTCTTCCTTCAGTCCCTCATCTCTCTCTCTTCCCTCAGTCCCTCTCCTTCTCTCTCTTCCTTCAGTCTCTTCTCTCTTTCTCTTCCTTCAGTCCCTCCTTCTCTCTCTCTCTTATTCCTTAAAATCCATCCTCTCTCTCTCTATTCCCCTCATCCTCCTCTCTCTCTCTTCATTCACTCTCTTCTCTCCCTTCTCTCTCATCGTCCTTCAGTCTCTTCTCTCTCTCTTCTCTCTTTCATCTTCTCTCTTTTTCTCTTCTCCTTCATTTCCCTCTTCTTCTCTCTCCTCTTCCTTCAATCTCCTACTCTCTCTCTATTCCTTCAGTCCCTCCTTCTCTCTCTCTCTTCCCTCAGTCCTTCTTCTTTCTCTCTCGTCCTCAGTCCCTTCTCTCTCTCTCTTCCCTCAATCGCCTTCTTCTTCTCTCTCTTCCTTCGTCCCTCCTTCCTCTCTCTCTTCCCTCAAAAAAAAGAGGTCCTCTGCTCTCGCTCTCGTCCTTTCAGTCCCTCCGGCTCTCTCTCTGCTTTTCCGTCAGTCCTCCTCTCGCCGCGCTGCCCTCAGTCCCTTCTTCTCCCTCGCTCGCCCTCATTCCCTCCTCCTCTCTCTCTCCTTCCTTCAGGTCCCTCCTTCTCTCCTCGCGTCCCTCAGTCCCGGCTTTTTCTCGCTCTCTTGCCTGCATCCCTCCTTCTCTCTCTCTGCCTTCAGTACCTCCCTCTCCCTCTCTCTCTCATCCCTCATCCCACGTCTTTCTCGCTCCATCATCCCTTCTCTCTCTCTCGGCCCTCAGCCCTCCGCTCTCTCTTCTTCGCCCTCCTTCTTCTCTCTTCCTCAGTCCCCTCCCTCTCGTCTCTCTCTCTCTTGCCCTCAGTCCCTCCTTCTCTTCTCTCTTCCCTCAGTCCCTTCTTCTCTCGCTCTCTCTCTTCCCCCCAGTCCCTCCTCGCTCTCTTCCCTCAGGTCCCCTGGCCCTCCTTCTCCTCCTCTCTTTCCTCTCTTCCCTCAGTCCCTTCTCCGCTCTCTCTTCCCCCATTCCCTCCTCTCTCTCTCTTCCCTCAGTCCCTCCTCTCTCTCTCTTCCTTCAGTCTCTTCTTCTCTCTCTTTCTTCAGTCCCTGCTTCTCTCTTCTCTTCCTTCAGTCCCTCCTTCTCTCTCTCTCTTCCTTCAATCCCTCCTTCCTCTCTCTCTTCCTTCAGTCCCTCCTTCTCTCTCTCTCCTTCAGTCCCTCCTTCTCTCTCTCCCCTTCAGTCCCTCCTTCTCCCTCTCTCCTCTCTGCCTTCCGTCCTAGTCTCCTCTCTCCTTCTCTCTCTCGCTTCCTCAAGGGTAGGGGTCCCCCTCCTTCTCTCTCCTCTTCCTTCAGTCCCTCTCTCCGCTTCTCAGGTCCCCTCCTGCTTTCTTCTCTCCTCTTTCGTCAGCCCCTGCGTCTCCTCCTCCTCTACCTTCATCCCCCTCCTTCTCTCTCTCTCTTCCCTCAAGTCCCTCCCTTCTCTCTCTCTTCCGGCAGTCCCTCCTCCTCTCTCTCTCTTCCCCAGTCCTCCTTCTTCCTCTCGCCCCTCCCTCCATCATTCCCTCCTTCTCTCTCTCTCTTCTTCAGTCCCTCCTTCTCTCTCTCTCTTCCTTCAGTCCCTCCTTCTTCTCTCTCTCTTTCTTCAGTCCCTCCTTCTCTCTCTCTCCCCCCACGCCCCTATCACTTTCTACATTTACTTTTGATACTTAAGTATATTTAAAACCACATAGTTTTATTAGAACTTTACTCATAGCATTTACTACTGGGTGACTTCACTTTACTGGCATTTTCTATTACGTATCTTCACGTTTAACTAAAAAAGCATGACAACGGAGCGTATTTTTCACCACTTCCATCTTTTTTTCCCTTAGTCCCTCTCTCTCTCTCCTTCTCCCCTAAACCATGTCTCCCATAAACAAGGTCTCCCCTAAACCAGGTCTCCCAAAAACCATGTCTCCCCTAAACCAGGTCTCCCATGAACCAGGTCTCCCATGAACCATGTATCCCATAAACCAGATCTCCCATGAACCAGGTCTCCCCTAAACCAGGTCTCCCCTAAACCAGGTTTCCCATTAACCATGTCTCCCATAAACCATGTCTCCCCTAAACCATGTCTCCTCTAAACCATGTCTCCCATAAACCAGGTCTCCCATGAACCAGGTCTCCCATGAACCAGACCTCCCATGAACCAAGTGTCCCATGAACCATGTCTCCCATGAACAAGACCTCCCATGAACCAAGTGTCCCATGAATCATGTCTCCCATGAACCATGTCTCCCATGAACCATGTCCCCATGAACCAAGTGTCCCATGAACCAGGTCTCCCATGAACCAGACCTCCCATGATCCAGGTCTCCCATGAACCAGACCTCCCATGAACCAGACCTCCCATGAACCAAGTCTCCCATGAACCAAGTCTCCCATGAACCAAGTCTCCCATGAACCAGGTCTCCCATGAACCAGACCTCCCATGAACCAAGTGTCCCATGAACCATGTCTCCCATGAACCATGTCTCCCATGAACCATGTCTCCCATGAACCAAGTGTCCCATGAACCAAGTGTCCCATGAACCAGTTCTCCCATGAACCAGACCTCCCATGAACCAGGTCTCCCATGAACCAGGTCTCCCATGAACCAGACCTCCCATGAACCAAGTGTCCCATGAACCAGGTCTCCCATGAACCATGTCTCCCATCAGAGGTTGTTTATCTCTGTGGGACTCTCTGGTTTAAATAAAGAACTTGAACTATTAGCCTGTTTTAACTTTAGTTCAGTCTCCTCCTTCGACCTATCTGAGTTTAGGAGTTTATTCAGACTGTGAAGAAAAGGAGTACGGTGCTGGTGGTCCCAGTATTACGTGCTTGCATCCCAAATGGCACCCTATTCCCCTTTAGTGCACTACTTTTGACCAGGGCCCATGGGGCGCTGATCAAAAGTAGTGCACTATTTAAGGAATAGGGTGCCATTTGGGATGCAGTCTGTCTTTGAGAGAGCTATAACCACACTATCAGATCTGGCAGAACCCCCTGCTCTTCCCTTGTTTGATTATTTTACTAATCCAGGCTCAGATCCTTCCTGCTCTTCCCTTGTTTGATTATTTTACTAATCCAGGCTCAGATCCTTCCTGCTCTTCCCTTGTTTGATTATTTTACTAATCCAGGCTCAGGATTCTCATGTTTGACAATGGTTAAGGGAGAGAGAGAGTGCGGAAGAGAGCGAGAAAGAAAGGGAGAGGGACTGAAGGAAAGGGGAGAGAGAGAGAGAGAGAGAGAGAGAGAGAGAGAGAGAGAGAGAGAGAGAGAGAGAGAGAGAGAGAGAGAAGAGAGAGGGAGAGAGATACCGAGGAGGAGAGAGTCGGAGGGAGGGAGGGAGGAGTGGGGGAGGGGGAGGGAGGGAGTAGGAGTTAGAGAAAGAGAGAGCAGCTCTTGGTGTAATATCATGAAAGTTTGAGTTAATCCATAGTGTAAATAAGACGGTTGGGGGAGTGTTTATTTCTTTCTGTTGCAGAGAGTGACTGGCTCAGTTGGGACGGGAGGGTTGGAACAGGAGAGGATTATTTTTTTTCACATTAGAATTTACGAGAAGAAAACATCTTGTGTGGCCTGTGTGAACATCATGCCTCCCCCTCCTTCCTTCTCACTCTCTTCCAGTGGTGACAAAAGTAAAGGTAAAGATATCTTAATAGAAAATGATTGACTTTCACAGTAAAATACTGCTTGACTAAAAGTCTAAAAGTATTTGGTTTTAAATATACCTAAGTATAAAAAGTAAATGTAATTGCTCAAATATACAGTCCCTTTTTCCACATTTTGTTACGTTACAGCCTTATAATAAAATTGATTAAACAAAACATTTGACTCATCAATCTACACACAATACCCCATAATAACAAAGCGAAAACAGGTTTTTAGAATTGTTTGCAAATATATTAAAAATAAAAAACAGAAATATCTTATTCAGACCCTTTGCTATTTGACTTGAAATTGAGCTCAGGTGCATCCTGTTTCCATTGATCATCCTTGAGATGTTTCTACAACTTGATTGGAGTCCACCTGTGATAAATTCAATTGATTGGACATGATTTGGAAAGACACACACCTGTCTATATAAGGTACCACAGTTAACAGTGCATGTCAGAGCAAAAACCAAGCCATGAGGTCGACGGAATTGTCCGTAGAGCTCCGAGACAGGATTGTGTCGAGGCACATATCTGGGGAAGGGTACCAAAGATTTTCTGCAGCATTGAAGGTCCCCAAGAACACAGTGGCCTCCATCATTCTTAAATGGAAGAAGTTTGGAACCACCAAGACTCTTCCTAGAGCTGGCCGCCCGGCCAAACTGAGCAATCGGGGGAGAAGGGCCTTGGTCAGGGAGGTGACCAAGAACCCGATGGTCACTCTGACAGAGCTCTAGAGTTCATCTGTGGAGATGGGAGAACCTTCCAGAAGGACAACCATCTCTGTAGCACTCCACCAATCAGGCCTTTATGGTAGAGTGGCCAGACAGAAGCCTCTCCTCAGTAAAAGGCACATGACAGCCCGCTTGGGAGTTTGCCAAAAGGCACCTAATCGAACCAAGATTGAACTCTCTGGCCTGAATGCCAAGCGTCACGTCTGGAGCAAACCTGGCACCATCCCTACGGTGAAGCATGGCGGTGGCAGCATCATACTGTGGGGATGTTTTTCTGCCGAACGGACTGGGAGACTAGTCAGGATCGAGGGAAAGATGAACGGAGCAATGTATAGAGAGATCCTTACTGAAAACCTGCTCCAGAGCGCTCAGGACCTCAGACTGGAGCGAAGGTTCACTTTCCAACAGGACAACAACCTTAAGCAGATAGCCAAGACAACGCTTCTTAACACCTGCTACACCCAAGCCATAAGACTCCAGAACAGCTAATCAAATGGCTACCTGGACTATTTGCATAAGGTTTTGAATACTAAATGTGATATTATTATTGTAATTTCTTGATACATTTGCAAACATTTCTTAAAATCAGTTTTTGCTTTGTCATTATGGGGTATTGTGTATAAATTGAGGGGGGGGGGGGACGATTTAATCAATTGTAGAAAAAGGCTGTAACATAACAAAATGTGGAAAAAGTCAAGGGGCCTGAATACTTTCTGAAAGCACTGTACTTAAGTAACAAAAGTTAAAGTATAAATCATTTCAAATTCCTTATATTAAGCAAAACTCCTCCCTCCCCCTCCTCCCTCTTCCCGTCCTTCCCCTCCTCTCCACCCCCTCCTCCCTCCCCCTCCTCCCTCTTCCTCTCCTCCCCCTCCTCCCTCATTCCTCCTCCCCATCCCCTGTTGGTCCCTTCTGAAGGAGTGGAGGGTTCTTCACACCATGAGACACAGGCAGGCAGCAGGGAAACTAGCTGCACCTGGCATCATGCCCACCCCTCTCTACTCTTATCCAGATAGTATGCTCCCTCCTCTGCCCTCCCTCCCTCTCAGGCTGTGCTGACACTCCAACATTATGCCTCCAGAGGACACTGACCACAATATACAGTTGAAGACGGAAGTTTACATACACCTTAGCCAAATACATTTAAACTCAGTTTTTCACAATTCCTGACATTTAATCCTAGTAAATATTCCCTGTCTTAGGTCAGTTAGGATCACCACTTTATTTTAAGAATGTGAAATGTCAGAAAAATAGTAGAGAGAATGATTTATTTCAGCTTTTATTTCTTTCATCACATTCCCAGTGGGTCAGACGTTTATATACACTCAATTAGTATTTGGTAGCATTGCCTTTAAATTGTTTAACTTGGGTAAAACGTTTCGGGTAGCCTTCCACAAGCTTCCCACAATAAGTTGGGTGAATTTTGGCCCATTCCTCCTGACAGAGCTGGTGTAACTGAGTCAGGTTTGTAGGCCTCCTTGCTCCCACATGCTTTTTCAGTTCGGCCCACACATTTTCTATAGGATTGAGGTCAGGGCTTTGTGATGGCCACTCCAATACCTTGACTTTGTTGTCCTTAAGCCATTTTGCCACAACTTTGGAAGTATGCTTGGGGTCATTGTCCATTTGGAAGACCCATTTGCGACCAAGCTTTAACTTCCTGACTGATGTCTTGAGATGTTGCTTCAATATATCCACATAATTTTCCTTCCTCATGATGCCATCTATTTTGTGAAGTGCACCAGTCCCTCCTGCAGCAAAGCACCCCCACAGCATGATGCTGCCACCCCCGTGCTTCACGGTTGGGATGGTTCTTCGGCTTGCAAGCGTCCCCCTTTTTCTTCCAAACATAATGATGGCCAAACAGTTCTATTTTTGTTTCATCAGAACAGAGGACATTTCTCCAAAAAGTACGATCTTTGTCCCCATGTGCAGTTGCAAACCGTAGTCTGGCTTTTTTATGGCGGTTTTGGAGCAGTAGCTTCTTCCTTGCTGAGCGGCCTTTCAGGTTATGTCGATATAGGACTTGTTTTACTGTGGATATAGATACTTTTGTACCTGTTTCCTCCAGCATCTTCACAAGGTCCTTTACTGTTGTTCTGGGATTGATTTGCACTTTTCGCACCAAAGTACGTTCATCTCTAGGAGACAGAACGAGTCTCCTTCCTGAGTGGTATGACGGCTGCGTGGTCCCATGGTGTTTATACTTGCGTACTATTGTTTGTACAGATGAACATGGTACCTTCAGGTGTTTGAAAATTGAACCTGACATGTGGAGGTCTACACATTTTTTTCTGAGGTCTTGGCTGATTTCTTTTGATTTTCCCATGATGTCAAGCAAAGAGGCACTGAGTTTGAAGTTAGGCCTTGAAATACATCCACAGGTACACCTCCAATTGACTCAAATGATGTCAATTAGCCTATCAGAAGCTTCTAAAGCCATGACATAATTTTCTGGAATTTTCCAAGCTGTTTAAAAGCACAGTCAACTTAGTGTATGTAAACTTCTGACCCACTGGAATTGTGATACAGTGAATTATAAGTGAAATAATCTGTCTGTAAACAATTGTTGGAAAAATTACTTGTGTCGTGAACAAAGTAGATGTCCTAACCGACTTGCCAAAACTATAGTTTGTTAACAAGACATTTGTGGAGTGGTTGGAAAACGAGTTATAATGACTCCAACCTAAGTTTATGTAAACTTCCAACTTCAACTGTAGGTCCTGTCTGTGGAGAGAACGCTAGAAGTCTTCTATGCACCAATAATATTTTATTAGAATTTGATTTGATGTAAGCTCTGAAGTTGAAAGTAGTGTAGCGTTTAACTGGAGGTAGAGGGTCCAATTACATGTTTTCTGTGACTTTTACAGCTACCCAATTGAAAATTAAAGTCCATGACAGAGACCATTTCATGGTGTACTGACTTTTACCGTCAGTTTACCTTCACTTCACTGGATGGGTCTGGTTAAGTTTGATGCAGTCTTTGTCTCTTGGTTTTGGCATCTAGTGCGCCGGTCTCCATCTCTAGTTTGAAGCCTCAGTGAGCTCCTGTGCCATGCCCCTCCTTCGTCCTTATCTCTCTGTATCATCCTCTCATCTCCTCCTCCCTCATGGTCCTGCTAGGTGGAGGGTCTCCCTGCGGGGATCTCCAGGAGGTGGAGGATGGTTGTGATCCGGAGCAGATGGAGCTGATCGAGGCCCACAGGGTGGTGAGGGAGGTGGCTTCGGGAGAGGGACGAGCAGAGGAAGGAGGTGCTGGGGACACAGGACAAGGAGGCCATCCACACCTCCAACCAGGAGCTGAGAGCCACCGTGAAGAAAGCAGAAAAACGAAAAACAACAGGTAGAGAGAGTACAGTCACTATTTCTAACCCTGACCCTATCCCTCCAATCAGGAGCTGAGGGAGTCTGTGAAGACAGCTGAGAAGTACAAGTAGAGAGAGTACAGTCACTCGCTGTCCCAGACAGACAACAGGTAGTAGCTGTCCCAAACAGACAACAGGTAGTCGCTGTCTCAAACAGACAACAGGTAGTCGCTGTCCCAAACAGACAACAGGTAGTCGCTGTCCCAAACAGACAACAGGTAGTCGCTGTCCCAAACAGACAACAGGTAGTCGCTGTCCCAAACAGACAACGGGTAGTCGCTGTCCAATACAGACAACAGGTAGTCACTGTCCAATACAGACAACAGGTAGTCACTGTCCCAAACAGACAACAGGTAGTCACTGTCCAATACAGACAACAGGTAGTCACTGTCCAATACAGACAACAGGTAGTCACTGGATGTGACCGAATTCTCATACTCCTATTATTTAACTGAGCAGCATGTAGAGAATTCCTTAATAGTCACTGTCCCATACAGCTAACCATGGTAACCTAGGTAACCTGTCTAAATGACTGTCGCCCAGTAGCACTCAAATCTGTAGCCAAGCAATGCTTTTAAAGACTGGACATGGCTCACATCAACACCATCATCCCAGACACCCTGGACCCACTTAAATTCGCATACCGCCCCAACAGATCCACAGATGACGCAATCTCTGTTGCACTCCAAACTGCCCTTTCTCACTTGGACAAAAGGAACACATACGTCAGAATGCTATTCATTGACCGCAGCTCAGCGTTCCAACACCACAGTGCCCTCGAAGCTCATCACTAAGCTAAGGACCCTGGAACAGAACACCTCCCCCTGCAACTGGATCCTGGACTTCCTGACGGGCCGCCTCAGGGGTGCGTGCTCAGTCCCCTCCTGTACTCCCTGTTCACCCACGACTGCGTGGCCGCGCACGACTCCAACACCGTCCTTGAGTTTGCAGACGACACAACGGTGGTAGGCCTGATCACCGACGACGATGAGACAGCCAATAGGGAGAAGGTCAGTGACCTTAAATAATAGGGTTTCTGTATGGACCTCGCATCGTGACACTGGGGCATTTTCATGCTGAAATAGGAAAGGGCCTTCCCCAAACTGTTGCCACAAAGTTGGAAGCACAGAATCGTCTAGAACAGGGTTCTTCAATTCCGGTCCTGGAGGGCCGAAACACTTCTGTTTTTTATTTCTACCTGGTAGTTAATTGCACTCACCTGGTGTCCCAGGTCTGAATTAGCCCCTGATTAGAAGGAGAGGATGAAAAACAGAGGTGTTTCGGCCCTCCAGGACCGGAATTGAAGAACCCTGGTCTAGAATGTCATTGTATGCTGTAGCGTTAAGATTTCCCTTCACTGGAACTAAGGGGCCTAGCCCGAACCATTAAACTTTACAGTTGGCACTATGCATTGGGGCAGGTAGAGATCTCCTGGCATCCGCCAAACCCAGATTCGTCCATCGGACTGCCAGATGGTGAAGCGTTATTCCAGAGAACACGTTTCCACTTCTCCAGAGTCCAATGGCGACAAGCTTTACATCACTCCAGTCGACGCTTAGCATTGCACCTGGTTTGTGTGCGACGAACAGTTTGTGTGCTGATGTTGCTTCCAGAGGCAGTTTGGAACTCGGTAATGAGTGTTGGTACGCGCTTTAGCACTCAGCGGTCCTTTTCTGTGAGCTTGTGTGGCCTACCACTTCGCGGCTGAGCCGTTGTTGCTCCTAGACGTTTCTACTTCACAATAAAAGCACTTACAGTTGACAGGGGCAGCTTTAGCAGGGCAGAGATTTGACGAACTGACTTGTTGGAAAGGTGGCATCCTATGACGGTGCCACGTTGAAAGTCACTGAGCTCTTCAGTAAGGCCATTCTCCTGCCAATGTTTGTCCATGGAGATTGCATGGCTGTGTGCTCGATTCTATCCAACTGTCAGCAATGGGTGTGGCTGAAATAGCCAAATCCCCTAATTTTGAAGGGGTGCCCAAATACCTTTGTATATAGAGTGTATGTATCCTTTAAAATGTTAATAGAAACCTGCACTGTACAAGTCTCTCTAGGTAAAATCACACAGGAATGCATTATGTCCAGCATTTTAAGTAAACGCCTTTGTGATGACACCATTCAAAAAGCAACCAAAGGTCCAAATAAAGATGTCTAGCTACAGAGCCATTGCAGATTAATTTTTAATTAAATGTCCCTAGTATCCCAGATATATATGTATCCTTTAAAATGTACAACGCCCTATTAAGACACTTCATGTTGGTGTTACCTTTATGTTGTCAGTTACCTGTATATTCCAATTTTTCTGCTGTTGGGCTCCAACTCAAATCCCAGATTGTAGCTTTAATACTTTCATGCCAATCTGATTGCTCAACTCCTCCTCTGTTTAATATCGGTATTTGGTTTGCGCCTCGTCTCGCCTCACTGCTCCAGTCTTCAAAATGTGGGATTAAAATGGGGGGAAGTATAAAAGGCTTAATAAAAGCTTTTCTCTTTTAATCCTTCCCATAATGCCCATCTCTTCTCTCCATTTCCTATTTCACCGGTTCCCAAGATGGCCAACCTGCAAAGTGAAAATTGGCTATATATTGTATAAATGTATGAAATCAAAAATTTACTTTTTGGTCTTTATTTAGGGTTAGGCATAAGGTTAGTAGTGTGGTTAAGGGTAGGGTTAAGGTTAACGTTAGGTTTAAAATCTGATTTTAAGAAGATCCAATTTAGAACTGGGCGGAGCTACCAACTTGGCCAGATAATGACAACCTGTTTCTCTCCATCGGGCCTACAGCGTCATGTTGTGGAGCTGGAGGAGGCAAAGTGTCAGATGAGGGAGGTGCTAGCGGATCAGAAGGCGGGGTTACAGAGTCTCCTCCTCCACCGCGAAGAGACCTCCAAACTAGAGGGGTCGCTAGAGGAACAGGCTTCCCAGGTAAAGAAACGTATTACTAAGACAGGGAACAGTTAGCATTTACCATAGAAAAACATGTCACACTTAGCAGCCACGCTAACTCTAGCTGGGCATGGGTATTGTATACTGGATAGGTAGCATAGTGCCACTGAGAAAGAAGAACAGGTGTTTCCCCGCTCTAAAAACTGTGGTTAGCCTGGCAGAGGGCCGTAGCCTGGCAGAGGGCCGGGCTCAGAGCCTGGATGAGCAGCCTGGTCAGAGGAATGCTGTGAGGAGAGATCTGGAGCACAGGCTGGCTAGACTGACTTCTGCCCTGAGACAGACCCTCGGGGTGGGCAGGACCAGAAACTCACAGACCCCCCGGCTCCAGAGGACACAGGCCCTCACCCTGGAGAAGTCGCTCACCAGTGAATGGTTTGGTCACTTACTGACCCCGTAGAACAACGCTCTGGTTCTCTTTGTATTGACTGAAAGTGTGTTATGACATCACACTGATGTAAGGAATATATCGATGTATGATGTTTGCCACTTTTATATTCTGGTCTTTATCCAGGTGTCTCAGTCTGTCTGTATCTCCAGGTGGTGAGAGTGCAGCAGAGGGCCATGTCCACAGCAGATCCCCAGGAGGACCCTGTCTCTCCTCGTCCCGTAGTGATGAGGGGGAGCTGGATGTGGACGCGGTGCAGGGACTTCCACCAGGAGATCACCATTCTTCTTTTTCTTCCTCTTTTAAAATCACTTCCTGATCATGCTTTGTTTACCATGCTTTGACGGTTGGTTGCTCTCCTGCAGGATAAGACTAAGAGCCAGGTGGCTAAACTACAGACCAGCCAGGACAAGTCAGGCAGCAGCTGACCAAGGCTTCGAAGGAACTGGAGGAGGCCCAAGACTGAGACAGAGAATGTCTTTTCACACTACTGAGTCGAACCAAGCCGAGCCAGACCAAGCTGTGCTGAGCTGGTCTGGTCACACATCTACCAGGGTTGGGGTCAATTCCATTTCAATTCCAGTCAATTCCATTGTCTTACGTCAGATGGTGTCACTCCTACATGATGCTCGTCCCTCAATCTGTCTTGTGGGAAGTGGAACTCATATTAAAATGTTTGAATTCCCGAGCATTCGCAAATTATGATGTCACTGTACTATCGCATGGCTCTCCATGAAATAGGCAGAATAACTAGCTAAATTGTTACAAATGTTGTGACAGTGATTTAATCGTTTGCAATTGTGAGAAAACACAAACAAAGCGGTGGCTTTCTCCTGCAAAAATTATCTGCAGGGACGTCGGTTTCCACTGCCAGTGCAGTGGCTTGGTCAGCTGCTTAGCTAACTTTAGCTTACTTTTGTAGCTAGCTTACTGACATAGCTAACGTTAGGTAGCTAACTAGTTCTACCTTACTGACATAAAAAGCTTGCTGCTTAGCCTGTTTAAATTAACCTGAAGTTGTAGAAATCAGTTTGTAGATCGTCATGTTTCTCCGCGATCGCTAAAGTTACTTTGTGTCGTTGGGTCAGCTGACTCGGGAGGCCAATGACTCGCGACAGAACAGCTGCGTCAATAAAACTCATAATAATGTTAGCATTAGCACTACTATAGTAGCTTGCTAGCTAGCTTTTTGTTGGAAGCATTGAACATTGTATTTGTAACACTAACTGGTAAAGGTGGGGGGAAAAAAGAGAAAAAAAAGAGAGAGGTGTCGGAGAGGCTGTACTGGGGTCAGATCTCTCTGTCTGTGTGTTGTCCAGGGAAGAGAGAGGTGAGAGAGAGCAGCTGTATTGGGCTCAGATCTCTCTGTCTGTGTGTTGTCCAGGGAAGAGAGGCTGTATTGGGCTCAGATCTCTCTGTCTGTGTGTTGTCCAAGGAAGAGAGGCTGTACTGGGCTCAGATCTCTCTTTCCGTGTGTTGTCCAGGGAAGAGAGGCTGTACTGGGCTCATATCTCTCTGTCTGTGTGTTGTCCAGGGAAGAGAGGCTGTACTGGGCTCAGATCTCTCTGTCTCTGTGTTGTCCAGGGAAGAGAGGCTGTACTGGGCTCAGATCTCTCTTTCCGTGTGTTGTCCAGGGAAGAGAGGCTGTACTGGGCTCAGATCTCTCTGTCTCTGTGTTGTCCAGGGAAGAGAGGCTGTACTGGGCTCAGATCTCTCTGTCTGTGTGTTGTCCAGGGAAGAGAGCGGTGTCGGAGAGGCTTTACTGGGGTCAGATCTCTCTGTCTGTGTGTTGTCCAGGGAAGAGAGAGGTGTCGGAGCAGCTGTACTGGGCTCAGATCTCTCTGTCTGTGTGTTGTCCAGGGAAGAGAGAGGTGGGAGAGAGCAGCTGTATGGGGCTCAGACCTCCCTCTCTCTCCAGGAGGAAGTGACACGGCGAGGGGACAGGGACAGGAAGAGCCTGGCACAGGAAGTAGCTAAACTCAATTTTTTTAAAGTAGAAAGTGTTCAACTGACATTACAAAAAAATACATCCCATTCTATGAGCCACATCAGTAACTTAGCATCATTTGTCATTTTATTACTATATTGGTGGCAGCCCTGGAGTAGAGACTGGCAGAGCTGAGGAGAGGCTGGCAGCCCTGGAGGAGAGGCTGGCAGCCCTGGAGGAGAGGCTGGCAGCCCTGGAGGAGAGGCTGGCAGCCCTGGAGGAGAGGCTGGCAGAGCTGGAGGAGAGGCTGGCAGCCCTGGAGGAGAGGCTGGCAGAGCTGAGGAGAGGCTGGCAGAGCTGGAGGAGAGACTGGCAGAGCTGAGGAGAGGCTGGCAGAGCTGAGGAGAGGCTGGCAGAGCTGGAGGATAGACTGGCAGAGCTGAGGAGAGGCTGGCAGAGCTGAGGAGAGGCTGGCAGCCCTGGAGGAGAGGCTGGCAGAGCTGAGGAGAGGCTGGCAGAGCTGAGGAGAGGCTGGCAGAGCTGAGGAGAGGCTGGCAGAGCTGGAGGAGAGACTGGCAGCCCTGGAGGAGAGGCTGGCAGAGCTGAGGAGAGGCTGGCAGAGCTGAGGAGGGACTGGCAGCCCTGGAGGAGAGACTGGCAGAGCTGAGGAGAGGCTGGCAGAGCTGAGGAGAGGCTGGCAGCCCTGGAGGAGAGACTGGCAGCCCTGGAGGATAGGCTGGCAGAGCTGAGGAGAGGCTGGCAGAGCAGAGGAGAGACTGGCAGAGCTGAGGAGAGGCTGGCAGAGCTGAGGAGAGGCTGGCAGAGCTGGAGGAGAGACTGGCAGAGCTGAGGAGAGGCTGGCAGAGCTGAGGAGAGGCTGGCAGCCCTGGAGGAGAGGCTGGCAGAGCTGAGGAGAGGCTGGCAGAGCTGAGGAGAGGCTGGCAGAGCTGAGGAGAGGCTGGCAGAGCTGGAGGAGAGACTGGCAGAGCTGAGGAGAGGCTGGCAGAGCTGAGGAGAGGCTGGCAGCCCTGGAGGAGAGGCTGGCAGAGCTGAGGAGAGGCTGGCAGAGCTGAGGAGAGGCTGGCAGAGCTGGAGGAGAGACTGGCAGATCTGAGGAGAGGCTGGCAGAGCTGGAGGAGAGACTGGCAGCCCTGGAGGAGAGGCTGGCAGAGCTGAGGAGAGGCTGGCAGAGCTGAGGAGAGGCTGGCAGCCCTGGAGGAGAGGCTGGCAGCCCTGGAGGAGAGGCTGGCAGAGCTGAGGAGAGACTTGCAGCCCTGGAGGAGAGGCTGGCAGCCCTGGAGGAGAGGCTGGCAGCCCTGGAGGAGAGGCTGGCAGAGCTGAGGAGAGGCTGGCAGAGCTGAGGAGAGGCTGGCAGAGCTGAGGAGAGGCTGGCAGAGCTGAGGAGAGGCTGGCAGAGCTGAGGAGAGGCTGGCAGAGCTGAGGAGAGGCTGGCAGAGCTGAGGAGAGGCTGGCAGCCCTGGAGGAGAGGCTGGCAGAGCTGAGGAGAGGCTGGCAGAGCTGAGGAGAGGCTGGCAGAGCTGAGGAGAGGCTGGCAGAGCTGGAGGAGAGACTGGCAGCCCTGGAGGAGAGGCTGGCAGAGCTGAGGAGAGGCTGGCAGAGCTGAGGAGGGACTGGCAGCCCTGGAGGAGAGACTGGCAGAGCTGAGGAGAGGCTGGCAGAGCTGAGGAGAGGCTGGCAGCCCTGGAGGAGAGACTGGCAGCCCTGGAGGATAGGCTGGCAGAGCTGAGGAGAGGCTGGCAGAGCAGAGGAGAGACTGGCAGAGCTGAGGAGAGGCTGGCAGAGCTGAGGAGAGGCTGGCAGAGCTGGAGGAGAGACTGGCAGAGCTGAGGAGAGGCTGGCAGAGCTGAGGAGAGGCTGGCAGCCCTGGAGGAGAGGCTGGCAGAGCTGAGGAGAGGCTGGCAGAGCTGAGGAGAGGCTGGCAGAGCTGAGGAGAGGCTGGCAGAGCTGGAGGAGAGACTGGCAGAGCTGAGGAGAGGCTGGCAGAGCTGAGGAGAGGCTGGCAGCCCTGGAGGAGAGGCTGGCAGAGCTGAGGAGAGGCTGGCAGAGCTGAGGAGAGGCTGGCAGAGCTGGAGGAGAGACTGGCAGATCTGAGGAGAGGCTGGCAGAGCTGGAGGAGAGACTGGCAGCCCTGGAGGAGAGGCTGGCAGAGCTGAGGAGAGGCTGGCAGAGCTGAGGAGAGGCTGGCAGCCCTGGAGGAGAGGCTGGCAGCCCTGGAGGAGAGGCTGGCAGAGCTGAGGAGAGACTTGCAGCCCTGGAGGAGAGGCTGGCTGCCCTGGAGGAGAGGCTGGCAGAGCTGAGGAGAGACTGGCAGCCCTGGAGGAGAGGCTGGCAGCCCTGGAGGAGAGGCTGGCAGAGCTGAGGAGAGGCTGGCAGAGCTGAGGAGAGGCTGGCAAAGCTGAGGAGAGGCTGGCAGAGCTGAGGAGAGGCTGGCAGAGCTGAGGAGAGGCTGGCAGCCCTGGAGGAGAGAGCTGGGGAGTGAGGACCGGGCTGCTGGGCTCAGGGTGAATGAGGAGAGGCTGGCCACGGCCCTGGACCAGGCTGAGCTCCAGGAAAGCCAGCTGAGACAGCAGGGTCTGTCTAGCTCTCTCAGTGACATTAGTGCCACGTCCAGAGGCATGCAGGAGCAGACTGCCCAGCTACAGAGGGCTCTCACCAGGACCGCAGGATCATGCAGTTACGTATGTGTTTTTACGGAGTCCTCTTCGTAACCTTACTCCCCAGCTTGTAATGCCTCCACTGGCACTATTGCATTGGTACCTTTCAATAGTGTGATTGGCTAAGATGTTGTCAAGCAGGCGTTCTCGTATGTTTGTGAGGCAGAGGATCATATTTCGAGGACCGGTAAGGACTTGTGAGGTAGGAAGCTATACTGTTAAGCACAGAGGACACCTGTTACATACCATATGTAACAGGTTGGAGTTGTGTAGGGGGCATAGGTCAGCTACATTAGATATGTTAATTGATTTACCCCCACGTTACACCAAATGTACGTCACCAAACTCCACCCACCTGCATAGCTATCGTGAAGGTTTAGATATAGTCTTATGATCTAAAGCAGGGCTCTCCCACCCTGTTCCTGAAGAGCTATCCTCCTGTAGGTTTACACCAGGGTTCTTCAATGCTGTTACTGGAGAGCTACCCTCCTGTAGGTTTACACCAGGGTTCTCCAACCCTGTTCCTGGAGAGCAACCCTCTTGTAGGTTTACACCAAGGCTCTCCAACCCTGTTCCTGGAGAGCTACCCTCCTGTAGGTTTACACCAGGGTTCTCCAACCCTGTTCCTGGAGAGCTACCCTCCTGTAGGTTTACACCAGAGTTCTCTAACCCTGTTCCCGGAGAGCTACCCTCCTGTAGGTTTACACCAGGGTTCTCCAACCCTGTTCCTGGAGAGCTACCCTCCTGTAGGTTTACACCAGGGATCTCCCACCCTGTTCCTGGAGAGCTACCCTCCTGTAGGTTTACACCAGGGCTCTCTAACCCTGTTCCTGGAGAGCAACCCTCCTGTAGGTTTACACCAGGGCTCTCCAACCCTGTTCCTGGAGAGCTACCCTCCTGTAGGTTTACACCAGGGCTCTCTAACCCTGTTCCTGGAGAGCTACAGGAGGGTAGGAACAGGGTTGGAGAACTCTGATCTAAAGCCTGTGCACAGTGGTAATGGGCTCTTTAAAAAAAACTCAAAGAGAATATTTGTTAAGCCTGGAAAGGGGGATAAAAAACTAACATAATTTAGTGTTCTGTATACATTTAGTTACGTTTTCCAACCCCACCTAACCCAGGTTTTCTAATTGAAACTTCAGGAGAAATGAATACTGTAAAACCTCCATTACTGCTGTTTGATTTAAAGTCCAGCTATGTAACCTTTTCAGTTTAGAGTTTTTATTTATTTACCTTTGCTGCTACAGTTCCCCCAAAAGGACCTGAAGTGCCCTATATAGTGCGTTACTTTTGACCAGAACCCCATAGGTCTCTGGTCAAAAGTAGTGCACTATTTAGGAAATAGGGTGCCATTTGGAACTCCGACTAGGATGACTATGCAGTAAAATGGTGGGACTAGCTCATGAATTTTCCCTGAGTTCCTCAGGAGAGCCTTAAAGGTTGAGGCTGCCGCTTCAAAGATGCTGTTCAAACAAAAACACTGCAATGCTCAATATAAATTTGTTATATTCTGCTCGGGACCTGTTAGCCCATGCCAATAAAAAGCATGGAAAAAAATCTACATTGAAAACTCTAAAACTCTTGCCTTGCCCACATCTCTGGACTAAATCTAGAGAGAAAGGGAGAGGGGGGCAGGCAGGGGACAAAGAGGGAAATAGGAAAATTATTATGTGAAAGTGATTGGACTGATTTCAAACGTTCCGGTCCATCTTCAACCAACCCATACTTCACCATAACGCGGGGTTGCGCATAGGGTTGCAAAAACCCTGTTTAATCGTTTTTTTGAATTCCTGCTTGGAGGATTTCTGGAATCAGCAGGGAATAAGGTGCACTGGGAATCCTCACACCTGGAATTCTTCAACTGGGATCTCTGAAAAGAACTGGGAATTTTGGGGATGTTTCTGGAATTTTGTAACCATAATTTGTCATGTTTTAATAATAATAATAATACATTGTATTTATATAGCGCTTTTCAAGGACCCAAAGCCGTTTTAAATTGGTATACAATTGTTTTTCCACCAGCTGGATAAGCTGTCTGACGGTAAGAGACAGAACCACTTCCTGACCGAGAGGCTCCAGAACAATCCAGAACATATTTATATTTATATTCCGGTCTCTGATTTTGCTCGTTCTGATATTTCTTAATTTCTTTCTTTTAATTAGTGTGTATTGTTTTATATTGTTAGATATACTGCACAGTTGGAGCTAGAAACATAAGCATTTCGTTGCACCTGCAATGATATCTGCAAAGAATGTTTACGCGTCCAATTTAAGGACGCAGAACTACAGTCCTCAGAGCTGGAGAAACAGACCTGGACACTGAAAGAGGTGAGTGGGGCTAGATGAGAGAGACATAATATAGAAGACAGAAAGTAGTTTTGGGGACACTAGAAAGTGTTTAAAAGTAGTTTTGGGGACACTAGAAAGTGTTGAAACGTGGTTTTGGGGACACTAGAAAGTGTTGAAAAGTGGTTTTAGGGACACTAGAAAGTGTTGAAAAGTGGTTTTGGGGACACTAGAAAGTGTTGAAAAGTAGTTTTGGGGACACTAGAAAGTGTTGAAAAGTGGTTTTAGGGACACTAGAAAGTGTTGAAAAGTGGTTTTGGGGACACTAGAAAGTGTTGAAAAGTGGTTTTGGGGACACTAGAAAGTGTTGAAAAGTAGTTTTGGGGACACTAGAAAGTGTTGAAAAGTGGTTTTGGGGACACTAGAAAGTGTTGAAAAGTAGTTTTGGGGACACTTGAAAGTGTTTAAAATATATATTTTGAGGACACGTCCCCTAGAGGTTCACAATGTTTGTTTGTTTCAGGTATTTCTGTATGTCTGTTCTAGCCCTAACCCTGAAGCATTAGGTCTTTATTGTATGTCTCCCCATAGAGGCCATAAAGCAGAGGCAGGAAGCAGCAGAGCTGGCGGCCCAGGAGATGGAGAGGCTGACCGGCCTCATCAGCACCCTGAAGCAGATGGAGGGGGAGCGGGGGGAACTGGAAAGGGTGCTGGCCTACCTGGGGAAAGATAAGGCTTCACTCAGGAAGACTTTGGAGAAGTTGAGTCAGTGGTCTTCTGGCTGGAGGTTCTGCCACATTCGGGCGGTTTTCCCCTAACAGAACCATGGTGTCTTGCCATCGGCTTGCCCATGGTCGATAGAATGGTGGCATGCTGACATAGGGGTCAGTCATCATACTGAAGCCAGCAAACTGCCATACTGGCATGCCACCAACTTGCCAAGGGGTTTCTAATGTCTGCTGACATCTAGGTCCCTCTCTACTACAGTCCAGTCAACTCTCCATCGGCATGCCACCACTTGCAAGAGTCTTCTTCTCCTCCTCCTTCTTACCTCCCCTCGCTCTGACCTCCCTCCCTCTCATCTCCTCTCTCTCTACCTCCCTCTCTACTCTACCCCTACCAACCTCCCTCTCTCTCTACCCCATCCTCCTCCTCTACCTCCCTCTCTCTCTCTACCTCCCTCTCTCTCTCTACCTCCCTCCCTCTCTCTACCTCCCTCTCTCTACCTCCCTCCCTCTCTCTACCTCCCTCTCTCTCTCTACCTCCCTCTCTCTCTCTACCTCCCTCTCTCTACCTCCCTCCTCTACCTACCTCCCTCTCTCTCTTACCCCCCCCTCTCTCTCTCCCTCTCTCTACCTCCTCCCTCTCTACCCTCCCCCGTACCTCTACTCTCCCTCCCCTCTCTCTAAGACCTCCCTCCCTCTCTCTCTCCCTCTCTCTACCCTCCCTCCCTCTCTCTGTCTCCCCTCTCTCTACACCTCCCTCCCTCTCTCTAGCCTCCCTCTCTCTATCCTCCTCCCTCCCTTCTCTACTCCCCCTCTCTCTACCTCCCTCCCTCTCTCGTACCTCCCTCTCTCTACCTCCCTCCCCTTTTACCCCTACCTCCCTCCTCCACTCTCTACCTCCCCCCTCTCTCTACCTCCCTTCTCTCTCTCCTCCCTCTCCTGTCTCCCTCTCTCTACCTCCCTCTCTCTACCTCCCTCGCTCTCCCCCTTCTACTCCCCATACCTACTCCCTCCCTCTCTCTACCTCCCTCCCTCTCTCTACCTCCCTCCCTCTCTCTACCTCCCTCTCTCTCTCTACCTCCCTCTCTCTGTCTCCCTCTCTCTACCTCCCTCCCTCTCTCTGTCTCCCTCTCTCTACCTCCTTCTCTGCCTCTCTCTCTCTGTCTGCTCTCCTTTGTCACACGTTTGTCCCTGATTGATGGAAGCGTGTAAATGTCCTGTGAGAAACAAGGGCTCTGTGCAGTAAGGATACGTCCCAAATGGTACCCTATTCCCTACAATAAAACGTTCTACTTTTAATGAGATTCCTGTGAGCCCTGGTCAAACGTAGTGCACTATAAAGGTAGAATGATGATTGGAAATATGTAAATGCCCTGTGAGAAACAAGAGCAGCGTCACTGCTGCTACATGCATTACTGCTCCTAGGGCTGGAGCACTGCTGCTACATGCATTACTGCTCCTAGGGCTGGAGCACTGCTGCTACATGCATCACTGCTCCTAGGGCTGGAGCACTGCTGCTACATGCATTACTGCTCCTAGGGCTGGAGCACTGCTGCTACATGCATTACTGCTCCTAGGGCTGGAACACTGCTGCTACATGCATTACTGCTCCTAGGGCTGGAGCACTGCTGCTACATGCATTACTGCTCCTAGGGCTGGAGCACTGCTGCTACATGCATTACTGCTCCTAGGGCTGGAACACTGCTGCTACATGCATCACTGCTCCTAGGGCTGGAGCACTGCTGCTACATGCATCACTGCTCCTAGGGCTGGAGCACTGCTGCTACATGCATTACTGCTCCTAGGGCTGGAGCACTGCTGCTACATGCATTACTGCTCCTAGGGCTGGAGCACTGCTGCTACATGCATTACTGCTCCTAGGGCTGGAGCACTGCTGCTACATGCATTACTGCTCCTAGGGCTGGAGCACTGCTGCTACATGCATTACTGCTCCTAGGGCTGGAGCACTGCTGCTACATGCATTACTGCTCCTAGGGCTGGAACACTGCTGCTACATGCATTACTGCTCCTAGGGCTGGAGCACTGCTGCTACATGCATTACTGCTCCTAGAGCTGGAGCACTGCTGCTACATGCATTACTGCTCCTAGGGCTGGAACACTGCTGCTACATGCATTACTGCTCCTAGGGCTGGAGCACTGCTGCTACATGCATTACTGCTCCTAGGGCTGGAGCACTGCTGCTACATGCATTACTGCTCCTAGGGCTGGAGCACTGCTGCTACATGCATTACTGCTCCTAGGGCTGGAGCACTGCTGCTACATGCATTACTGCTCCTAGGGCTGGAGCACTGCTGCTACATGCATTACTGCTCCTAGGGCTGGAGCACTGCTGCTACATGCATTACTGCTCCTAGGGCTGGAGCACTGCTGCTACATGCATTACTGCTCCTAGGGCTGGAGCACTGCTGCTACATGCATTACTGCTCCTAGGGCTGGAGCACTGCTGCTACATGCGTTACTGCTCCTAGGGCTGGAGCACTGCTGCTACATGCGTCACTGCTCCTAGGGCTGGAGCACTGCTGCTACATGCGTTACTGCTCCTAGGGCTGGAGCACTGCTGCTACATGCGTTACTGCTCCTAGGGCTGGAGCACTGCTGCTACATGCGTTACTGCTCCTAGGGCTGGAGCACTGCTGCTACATGCATTACTGCTCCTAGGGCTGGAGCACTGCTGCTACATGCATTACTGCTCCTAGGGCTGGAACACTGCTGCTACATGCATTACTGCTCCTAGGGCTGGAGCACTGCTGCTACATGCATTACTGCTCCTAGGGCTGGAGCACTGCTGCTACATGCATTACTGCTCCTAGGGGCTGGAACACTGCTGCTACATGCATTACTGCTCCTAGGGCTGGAGCACTGCTGCTACATGCATCACTGCTCCTAGGGCTGGAGCACTGCTACTACATGCATCCACTGCTCCTAGGGCTGGAGGCACTGCTGCTACATGCATCACTGCTCCTAGGGCTGGAGCACTGCTGCTACATGCATTACTGCTCCTAGGGCTGGAACACTGCTGCTACATGCATTACTGCTCCTAGGGCTGGAGCACTGCTGCTACATGCATTACTGCTCCTAGGGCTGGAGCACTGCTGCTACATGCATTACTGCTCCTAGGGCTGGAGCACTGCTGCTACATGCATCACTGCTCCTAGGGCTGGAGCACTGCTGCTACATGCATTACTGCTCCTAGGGCTGGAGCACTGCTGCTACATGCATTACTGCTCCTAGGGCTGGAGCACTGCTGCTACAATGCGTCACTGCTCCTAGGGCTGGAGCACTGCTGCTACATGCGTTACTGCTCCTAGGGCTGGAGCACTGCTGCTACATGCATTACTGCTCCTAGGGCTGGAGCACTGCTGCTACATGCATCACTGCTCCTAGGGCTGAGCACTGCTGCTACATGCATTACTGCTCCTAGGGCTGGAACACTGCTGCTACATGCATTACTGCTCCTAGGGCTGGAGCACTGCTGCTACATGCATCACTGCTCCTAGGGCTGGAGCACTGCTGCTACATGCATTACTGCTCCTAGGGCTGGAGCACTGCTGCTACAATGCATTACTGCTCCTAGGGCTGGAGCACTGCTGCTACATGCATTACTGCTCCTAGGGCTGGAGCACTGCTGCTACATGCATTACTGCTCCTAGGGCTGGAACACTGCTGCTACATGCATTACTGCTCCTAGGGCTGGAGCACTGCTGCTACATGCATTACTGCTCCTAGGGCTGGAGCACTGCTGCTACATGCATTACTGCTCCTAGGGCTGGAGCACTGCTGCTACATGCATTACTGCTCTAGGGCTGGAACACTGCTGCTACATGCATTACTGCTCCTAGGGCTGGAACACTGCTGCTACATGCATTACTGCTCCTAGGGCTGGAGCACTGCTGCTACATGCATTACTGCTCCTAGGGCTGGAGCACTGCTGCTACATGCATTACTGCTCCTAGGGCTGGACACTGGCTGCTACATGCATTACTGCTCCTAGGGCTGGAGCACTGCTGCT
>LR778272.1:3988202-4003202 GCA_902810595.1 Coregonus sp. 'balchen' | reverse complement strand
GAAGGGGGTGGTCAAGAGAGGGGGGTGGTCAGGAGGGGGGTGGTCAGGAGGGGTGTGGTCAGGAGGGGGGGTGTGGTCAGGAGGGGGGTGGTCAAGAAGGGGGGGTTGGTCAGGAGGGGGGTGGTCAGGAGGGTGGTGTGGTCAGGAGGGGGGTGGTCAAGAAGGGGGGGTGGTCAGGAGGGGGGTGGTCAGGAGGGGTGTGGTCAGGAGGGGGGTGTGGTCAGGAGTTGTCCATGCACTCAGCATTTGAATAATCCTGCCCGAAAAGGAAATGTGAATTATAATGAATTTTAAAAAACTGTAGGGGTTGATCCATTTTTCGTTAGGGCAAATCAAGTCTGACATTTTATAGTGGAAATGACAAACTTTAGAATATTTTTTAAACTTTGAATACACTACCAGTTTGTATTTCCTGCAACAAAAGAGTGATCAAATTAAACCTACTCTTATAGGAGGTAGCTTTACACAGAGTAAAGGGTTAAACCTACTCTGATAAGAGGTATCTTTACACAGAGTAAAGGGTTAAACCTACTCTGATAGGAGGTATCTTTACACAGAGTAAAGGGTTAAACCTACTCTGATAAGAGGTATCTTTACACAGAGTAAAGGGTTAAACCTACTCTGATAGGAGGTATCCTTTACACAGAGTAAAGGGTTAAACAGAGTAAAGGGATTTTATGAGGACAAGTTACAGAGTATGTAACAGTCTGAGGTAGCTGAGTAGAGAGGAGAGCTTCAGCCTGTAGCGTGTAGCATGCTGAGTTTGATATGCCTAGGTAGCTGTAGTCTACAGAGTAAAGAGTTAAAATGGAGGGAGAGGAGAGGAGAGGAGAGAGAGAGGGAGAGGAAGGAGAGAGAGGGGGAGAGAGAAGAGCAGGGAGGGGAGGTAGGTGTAGGGGTGGGGGATGTCGTGTGAGGAGGGGAGGGGTTGACGTGGAGGTGAGGGTGTTGGTGTTGCAAGCGTGGTTTATCATCCGCTTTCTTCCTTGCTGATTCTTCTCGCTCGTTTCCGTTCTCTTGTTTCTGAGTGTCTTTCCTTTCGTTTTCTTTGCTTCGCGGTCTCGTCGCCGCTTCGGGTGATTTGGGTAGAGGTACGCGCATGGAGTGACGTTTGTGACTCGAGTGGATTGGCGTTTGAGGGCTGGTAACTGCCTTGTCCCAGATAGTTTCTTTAAAGAACCCCTTTGATTATCATAGGTCCGCCCAGTGGTTATCCAGTTACCAGCCTCTCCTCTACCATTGGCCGATGATCCCTCATTATGCGAGGTAGTGAATCCCCAGGGGCGTGGGGCCGAGCGGAGCTGAAAGAGCTCCTTTGGCAGGCAGAATAGAGCTTTTATTGAGGATTTTTCTAAGCTCACCATCAGGGACCAAAAAAAAAAAACTTGAGCCGAATCACTCTGCTCCCCCCTTTCTTCCTTCACTCGTTTCCCCATTTTTTCTGTAGACGGAGCAGCAGTACAGCGAACGAACGAACGAAGCACCCAGCAGCAAGCAGCAAGGCAAGCAGAATGCAAGGAGTCGATCCCCTTGTCTCAGACAACCAGCACACAAGCAGGGCAACAGAGAGACAGACAGAGAGACGACAAGAGACAGAAAGAGAGACAGAAAGAGAGACAGACAGAAACAGACAACAAGAAGACAGAAAGAGAGACAGACAGAGAGGGACAGAGAGATTGGGAGAAAGACGGAAAACACAGACGATTTAAACGGCTGCTGTTGCTTCATCTGTGGAAAAGGATCCTGTCCCTGTCCTGTCCTGTCCTGCGGCTACCCCAGGTATCCTGCCACCCCTCCTCGTGCCTCCTGATAACCCTCTCCTTCCTTGAGCTGTCCCTTTCACTCCATCCCTGGTTTTTAGAGAGAGAGAGGAGATAGAGGAGAGAGAGAGAGAGTTCTCGGAGTACGGGATCTAAATACGAGCATCGGCTCGCTGGTATCGTCTCCTCTTTCTCTTTAGAGCTCTAGGGAACATAACATTGTCAAAGTGGCATAGTCAAATTTGTATACACAGACTATTTAAAGGGCTGCTGGTTGCTGTAGAAGAAGAGATACTGTCCTGTCCCCTTTTCTGCTGTTCTGCCGAGAGGCTGAGACCATGGTGATGGTGCCCGGAGCTGCCCTGGTACCTGGATCCCTACTACCCTGTCTCTGCACCCTGCTCTGCCTGGATCTGCTGTTTCTCCCCTGGGGCTGGTCGAGCCGTCGGTGCCACTGGAGGACTTCTACCCCTTTGGCCAGGACTGGGGGGATTCCCAGACGATCTCCCAGGACGATGGAGGCTCAGGCCTGGTGGAGATCTCTGTGGCGTTCCCCTTCTTCGGTGACAGGCACTCGGGACTCTACGTGAGTAAAGGAGAGCAGAGCGTGCGACTTATGCAAGAGAATGTGCTCTTTCATTCGTGCAAAACCTGTTGCTTCAAGTGGTATGTGAGAGAATGTGTGTGTGGGGTGTGTGTGTGTATGTGTGGTGTGTGTGTGTGTGTTGTGTTGTGTGTGTTGTGTGGGTGGTGGTGTGTGTGTTTGTGTGTTGTGTTGTGGTGGTGGTGTTTGTGTGGAGTGTGGGGTGTGTGTGTGTTTGTGTTTGTTTTTTTGTTTTATTATGTGATGTATTTTTTTTTTTTTTTTTTTATTTTTTTTTTTTTGTTGTTTTTTTTTGTTTTTTTTTTTTTTTGTTTTTTTTTTTTTGTGTGTTTTTTACCTCAGGGTGTGCTAGTGATATCGTGTCCACCCCCATGGCTGGAATCACAGTCCACCCTGGCTTTCTCATCCTCTACTGGCATCTGCTCTCCTGCACGTCCCAGCCCCTCTCCTGTGCGAGCACACACACACACCACACACTACACATTCCCAAGAACCCCCCCCAAAAACCCCCCAGAAGACCCCCCAAAAGAACCCCCCCCCACCCACACCCCCCCCCCCAAAAAAAAAAAACAAAAAAAAAAAAGGACACCCCCCACACACACATACCCACCCCACACACACACGAAGGAACGGTATCTGTGGGTAATAAGTCCTGTAGAGAGTCTTTTTTTAACATTTTAATCTTATACTATATTTTTTAACCGCTAATAATATAATATTTTAAACGTTGGATTCTCTAGAAACTGTTTTTGTGTTTCATGTTTACTGTTAATGTTGTTGGGTTTTGTTATTGTTGTTTTGTTTCTTGTTTATTTCACTTGCTTTGGCAATGTAAACACACAGAGAGAGAGAGAGAGAGAGAGAGAGAGCGAGAGAGAGAGAGAGAGGAGCGAGAGAGAGAGAGAGAGAGAAGACCGAGGAGAAAGAGAGAGAGGAGAAGAAGAGAGAGAGAGAGAGAGAGCGAGGAGAGAGGAGAAGAGAGAGGAGAAAGAGAGAGAGAGAGAGAGAGAGAGAGAGAGAGAGAGAGAGGTCATTTCTGAGCTTGTCATGTATGGGGTTCAGTTCCAACTCATTGAGAAGCCAAAGCCCCTTTAAATCAACACCACCTGTTGGGGCTGTGCATCAGTCTGCATTCAACCTCCCAATACCCCCTTTCCCCTCTTCTCATCTCTCCAACCCCATCCTCCTTCCCTGCCCTTCCCCTCCAATCCATCTCCATCCTCATCTCCCGCCTCTCCAATCACGGATCCCCATCTCCCCTCCTCTCCTCCCCATCTCCCATCCTCTCCCAATCCCCATCTCCCCTCCTCTCCCAATCCCATCTCCCTCCTCTCCAATCCCATCTCCCCCCTCTCCAATCCCGCATCTCCCTTCCCCTCCCAATCCTCATCTCCCCTCCCTCTCCAATCCTCATCTCCCCTACCCTCCCCCTCCAATCCCCTCTCCATCCTCATCTCCCCTCCTCATCTCCCCTCCCCTCCAATGCCCATTCTCTCCTCCATCCCCATCTCCCCTCCTCTCCAATCCCCCATCTCCCCTCCCCTCCCCTCCAATCCCCATCTCCCCTCCCCTCCAATCCGCCATCTCCCCTCCTCTCCCAACCCCAGCTCCCCTCCCCTCCAATCCCATCTCCCCTCCTCTCATCCCCATCTCCCCTCCCCTCCATCCATCCCCCATCATCCCCCTCTCCCTCTCAATCCCCATCTCCCCTCCCTCCCATCCCCATCTCCCTCCTCGTCCAATCCCCATCTCCCTTCCCCTCCACTCCTCATCTCCCTCCTCTCCAATCCCTCTCCCCCCCCTCCAATCCCCAGCTCCAATCCTCATCTCCCCTCCTCATCTCCCCTCCCCCTCCAATGCCATGCCCATCTCCCTCTCCAATCCCCATCTCCCCTCCTCTCCATCCCCATCTCCCCTCCCTCCCTCTCCAATCCCCATCTCCCCCTCCCCTCCCATCCCCATCTCCCCTCCACTCCCCTCCAATCCCCATCTCCCCTCCTCTCCAATCCCCATCTCCCCTCCTCTTCCATCACACCCAATCTCCCTTCCCCTCCCAATCCTCATCTCCCCTCCTCTCCAACCTCATCTCCCTCCCCTCCAATCCCATCTCCAATCCTCATTCTCCCCTTCCAATCATCTCTCCCCTCCCTCCAATGCCCATCCCTCTCCAATCACCCGTCTCCCCTCCTCTCCAATCCCCACTCGGTCCCCTCCCCCTCCCCCCAATCCCCCATCTCTCCCCTCCCCCCATCCCCATCTCCCCTCTCTCATCCCCCATCTCCCCTCCTCTCCACTCCCAGCTCCCTTCCCCTCCAATTCCTCATCTCCCCTCCTCTCCATCCTCATCTCCCCTCCCCTCCAATCCGCATCTCCATCCTCATCTCCCCTCCTCATCTATCTCCCTCCCCTCCAATGCATATCTCCTCTCCAATCCCCCTCTCTTCCCTCGCTCTCCATCCCCATCTCCCCTCTCCCTCTCCCCTCCCCTCCCCTCCATCCGCCCTCTCCCCTCCCCCCTCCATTCCCCATCTCCCCTCCTCTCCATCCCATCTCCCCTCCCCTCCAATCCCTCCTCTCCCCTCCTCTCCAATCCCCCAGCTCCCCCCCCTCCATCCCCATCTCCCCTCCTCTCCAATCCCCCATCCCCCGCCTCCTCCCATCCCCATCGTCCCTCCTCTTCCATCCCCATCTCCCCTTCCCCTCCAATCCTCATCTCCCCTCCTCTCCAATCCTCATCTCCCCTCCCCTCCAATCCCCATCTCCAATCCTCATCTCCCCTCCTCATCTCCCCTCCCCTCCAATGCCCATCTCCTCTCCAATCCCCATCTCCCCTCCTCTCCAATCCCCATCTCCCCTCCCCTCCCCTCCATCCCCATCTCCCTCCCCTCCAATCCCCATCTCCCCTCCCCTCCCACTCCATCCCCATCTATCTCCCCTCCTCTCCAATCCCATCTCCCCTCCTCTCTCTCCTCCATCCCCATCTCCCTTCCCCTCCCCTCAAATCCTCATCTATACCCTCCTCTCCAATCCTCATCTCCCTCCCTCCAATCCCCCTCTCATCTTCCAATCTCATCTCCCCTCCTCATCTCCCCTCCCCTCCAATTCCCATCTCCTCTCCAAGCCCCATCTCCCTCCTCATCCAATCCCCATCTCCCCCTCCCCTCCCCTCCATCCCCATCTCCCCTCCCCTCCAATCCCCATCTCCCCTCCTCTCCAATCCCATCTCCCCTCCCCTCCAATCCCCATCTCCCCTCCTCTCCAATCCCCATCTCCCCTCCCCTCCAACCCCATCTCCCCTCCCATCTTCCTCCTCCCTCTCCAATCCCCATCTTCCCCTCCCCCCAATCCCCATTCCCCTCCAACCCCATCTCCCCTCCCTCTTCTCCCATCCCCATCTCCCTCGCTCCAATCCCCATCTCCCCTCCTTCTCCGTTCTCCTCCCCCTCCCCCTCCTCTCGCAATCCCCAGCTCCCCTCTCCCCTTCCTCTCCGTTCCCCTCCCTGTGATCCTCCTCTTCATCCCCCTCTCCCCCTCTCCTTCCCCCCCCTTCTCTCTTTTATAACAAGCTGCCAGCCCAGGACATTCGGAGGTACCATGGCAACAATTGGCAAGGTCAAAGGTCAGTGTTCTAACATAAGCCAGTAGCCTCTAGCCAGGTGGAGATTGACGTCATTGTGGAAGGAGGGTGAGGTCAGCGATAGTGACAGAGCGAAACACAAAACAAGGTCAGGAATTACCAAGACTATCCTGACATGACGTGTCCTGCTTAGGTATGCCCCAGTACATATCGTTTTAATTTAGCTCGAGGCATTTGGGCGCGTCGCTCGTGAGGTTAGTGTTCCAATGCAACGACACTGCAGAGCGACACACAGACAGACACAGGGCCAGATATACCTAGACAGGCCATGACATACCAGAGCTGTGCACCCTGCATTATTATGCCTGATGCTATTTTTTCTCATTTTACTTGAGGTATGTGACTCTAGCCTTTTTATTTCCGGTATTATTATAGGAGGCAACAGTCATAGGAGGCATTTGGGTACGTCATTCACATTTAACAACGTCGACGTTAAACCTTTCTGTATGAAATGTCCTGGTGTGTAACTGTACTTTAGGCTGCAATGAACTGTGGCGCATCTGCTATCTTTCAATACTGTGAAAGTCAGAAGTGAATCACTGGACGAGATAAGACAAGTCTGCATGTTGCCGTGCACTCAGATCTCTGATTAGATTATTAGAGGTACGGTCCGCGTCACAAATGGCCCCCTATTCCCTATGTAGTGCACTTATTTTGACCCGGGGCCCCTAAAGGGTGTCATTAGGGACTCACCCACCATAAAGAGGCGGCAGGTAGTTTAGTGGTTAAGAGCGTTGTGCCAGTAACCGAAAGGTCGCTGGTTCTAATCCCCTAGGTGAAAAATCTGTCGATGTGCCCTTGAGCAAGGCACTTAACCCTAATTGCTCCTGTAAGTCGCTCTAGATAAGAGCGTCTGCTAAATGACTAAAATGTAAGGACCACAGAATGAGAGATAGGGGAGAGTGGGGTAAGTTGAGCCTGTGTTTACGTTCAGCGTCACTCCATCAAGGGAAATATAGTATTATTCTAACAAAGATATCTACATATATTTCAGGATGTTGCGTATTCCTGGAAATATTCATGTAAATATTACAGTTTTGAAAACATAGCTTGTCCAAAAAAAAGTGGTCTCTTGGCTCAACTTACCCTGGGTATGGGGTAAATTGAGCTGCGCGACAGGGTAAGTTAACCCGCCTATAAATTTCTGTACTGAATGAAATATTACCTTTTTAAAACCATGTCTATGTTTATGTCCCAAACACAATTCCACACAATTGCTTTTTTGTATTTAAATAATTTGAAGCATCTTGTCATGCCCTGGCTCTGGGGACTCTTAAATGTTGAGCCAGGGTGTGTAGTTTCTATGTTTAGTTTTCTATGTTGAGTGTCTAGATCGTGTGGATCTATGTTGGCCAGGGTGGTTCCCAATCAGAGGCAGCTGTAGTTCGTTGTCTCTGATTGGGGACCATACTTAGGCAGCCGCTTGGCACCAGTCTGTGTGGGATCTTGTTCCGTATAGGTGTGTTATTAGTCTACCTTGGACTTCACGTATCGTTTGTTTGTTGTTTTGTTCGTGTTCAGTACGTTAATAAATATGTATGCTTATCACGCTGCGCCTTTGGTCCGTCTCATCGTGACAGAAGATCCCACCAAATGAGGACCAAGCAGCGTGCCCAGGAAGAGAGAATAGCGATGTCTCAGGTGGGCAAATGGTGGTCATGGGAGGAGATATTCGCGGGGAAAGGGCCATGGGCGAAGGTAAATGCCCAGGCAGGAGAGGAGAAACGGCGCCAACCGTGCCGACGACGGACACCCGAGAGGCAACCCCAATAATTTTTTGGGGGGGGGCACAAGGCGTGGAAGACGAGGTAGCAGGAGGCAGCGACAGGGCGAATCTGCAGACTAGGAGATGAGGACACCAGGTTACGGGGGCTATTGGTCATGAGGGAGCAGGAGTTAGTTGGTCAGAGGGAGGAGCTACAGGAGGCGATAAGGGAGAAGGAGAGTGTAGAGGCACGGTGAGAGGAGCTGGTTAGGCAGCAGAAGGAGCGGAGGTTTATAAGGGAACCCAGTCCCGCTCCTCGCACCAAGCAAGTGGTGTGTGTCTCCAGTCCGGTCCGGCCCGTTCCTGTTCCCCGCACTAAGCCAGTGGTGCGTGTTCCCAGTACGGCCCGACCCATTCCTGCTTCCCGCACAAGGCCAGTGGTGCGTGTTCCCAGTCCAGCCCGGCCTGTTCCTGTCCCTCGCCCCAAGCCAGTGGTGCGCGTCGCCAGCCCGGTCCGGCCTGTTCCTGCCTCTCGCACCAAGCCAGTGGTGCGTGTCGCCAGTCCGGTACAGCCCGTTCCTGCTCCCCGCACCAAGCCAGTGGTGCGCGTCGTCAGCCCGGTCTGGCCCGTTCCTGCTCCCCGCACCAAGCCAGTGGTGCACGTTGTCAGCCCGGTCCGGCCTGTTCCTGCTCCCCGCACCAAGCCAGTGGTGCGCGTCGTCAGCCCGGTCCGGCCCGTTCCTGCTCCCCGCACCAAGCCAGTGGTGCGCGTCGTCAGCCCGGTCCGGCCCGTTCCTGCTCCCCGCACCAAGCCAGTGGTGCGCGTCGTCAGCCCGGTCCGGCCCGTTCCTGCTCCCCGCACCAAGCCAGTGGTGCGTGTGTCCAGTCCGGCACGGCCCGTGCCTGCTCCACTCCGGAGCCAGAGCAGTCCGCTCCACCGGGGTCCGGTCCAACTCCAGTCAGCGGATCCACTCCGGAGCCAGAGCAATCCGCTCCACCGGTGCCCAGTCCAGCTCCGGCCAGCGGCTCCAGTCCGGAGCCTGTACAGTTCGATCCACCGTCGTCGGGTCCAGCTCCAGTCAGCGGTGCCAGACCAGACCAGGGGCGCAACAGGGAGGTGGAGAGAAAGTGGTGGTTACGCCCAGAGCCGGATCCGCCTCCGAGGCGGAATGCCCACCCGGCCCCTACCCTGTTATGTTTATGGGGCGCGGTTGGAGTCCGCACCTTTGGGGGGGGGGTACTGTCACGCCCTGACTCTGGGGACTCTTAAATGTTGAGCCAGGGTGTGTAGTTTCTATGTTTAGTTTTCTATGTTGAGTTTCTAGATCGTGTAGATCTATGTTGGCCAGGGTGGTTCCCAATCAGAGGCAGCTGTAGTTCGTTGTCTCTGATTGGGGAATACTTAGGCAGCCGTTTGGCACCAGTCTGTGTGGGATCTTGTTCCGTATAGGTGTGTTATTAGTCTACCTTGGACTTCACGTATCGTTTGTTTGTTGTTTTGTTCCGTGTTCAGTACGTTAATAAATATGTACGCTTATCACGCTGCACCTTGGTCTGTCTCATCCGTAAACGATCGTGACACATCTTTTAACACAGGGTTACACCTAACTAACACTTTGCCCACTGGATAAAAACTGGTTGAATCAACGTGGAATAGACATTGAATTGATGTATTTACCCAGTGGGTGGGCTCTATTCAATCTGTAAAGCTGAAGCATTACAGATTTCTTGATAGAAATTGAAAGTTATTTTGCGATTGAGCCGACGTCCGCAGCGTTTACCGTGAATGCTTTCTCCGCTAAAGCAGGAACATTGCCTTAAAATTTCAATCAAACTGTAAAACTGAACTTCGGGGATGTGGATTGAATAGAGACCTTAGTACTTTATTTATAAATGTTTTAACAAAGGCCCTGTTGTTACCTCATATTGATAATGCCTTGCATTACGTGTCTGAGAAGAAAACACTTAGATTTGCTCATCTTGCCATTAGCCATTGGCTCAATTTACCCCACGGCCATTGGCTAAACTTAGCTCAAGGCATACATTTTGACTATATTGGCCCACACAGCTACAAGGATTCACTTTTATGTTAGGTTTAGGAGCTCATATTGAAGCTTTTAGAGACCCCAACTGATGTATAGAACAATCTTAAAAGTATCTACTTTGGTTTAGATACAAGCACCATGAAACCTCTAACGCAATCAATTCATTTGAAAATCTACTTTTTTGGACCTAACTTGCTTACAGCTTTTCCCATGTGTTTTCTTTCTTAACAGACTCCATGAAATGATGACCTCCCAGGGGCGAAAGTAGAATACATTTCTTCCTGGTACGGGATTCCCTACATAAAAAAAAAAAAAAAAAAAATGATGGCCCTAATCATAGAATAATCATAGAATTACGTAGAGAATCCTTATTAATTTAATAGGATCTCTGTGGGCCTAGTCATAAAGATTTGTCATTTAACTTTTAAAATGTATTACCTTTTATTGTTGCATAACACAACCAGTGATGATGTTTTCATCTGATTGTCAAACAATCACTTCAAAGGGCTCCTTTACTCGGCTAGCTGTGCACGTTCCTCCACTCGCAACCAAAAAGTGGAGCAACCTTCGCCGATTGTTTATGCCGTCCACTGCTGTCCGAGTGCGTGTTGGTGTTTTAATTATTGTAATGTTTTACCGGTATGGTCTACCACCACTATTTATTTTTCTGTGACGCCATACCGGACAGCCTTACTTTCAGCCTTGCCTCTTCCTAAATATTTGGTCAAATTATTAATTTTGTGTGTGATTTCCCAGAAACGAGGGCTGGCTCATCTTACCCCACTCTCCCCTACTGTGGTTGTAAGAGAAGATATGGAGATATGGTATGATTGCATCTGCGTTATTGAGTGATGTAGTGAGAAGGGAAGACAGGGTTTCACAGGGATTTTTGTATTGTTTTATTTATTTATTTTTACACCCTTTTTCTCCCCAATTTCGTGATATCCAATTGAAACCCTCCCTTAACCCAGCCTGAATTCAAACAACTCTCCCCCACATCTCCTCCCCCCCCACATCTCCTCCCCCACATCCCCTCCCCCACATCCCCTCCCCCACATCCCCTCCCCCACATCCCCTCCACCACATCCCCTCCCCCACATCCCCTCCCCCACATCCCCGTCCCCTACATCCTGTCCCCCACATCCCCTCCCCCACATCCCCTCCCCCACATCCCCTCACAGCACATCCCCTTCCCCACATCCCCTCCCCTACATCCCCCCCCCACCTCCCCTCCACCACATCCCCTCCCACCACATCCCCTCACCCACATCTCCTCCCCCACATCCCCTCCACCACATCCCCTCCCCCACATCCCCTCCACCACATCCCCTCCCACCACATCCCCTCCACCACATCCCCTCCCCCACATCCTGTCCCCCACATCCCCTCCACCACATCTCCTCCCACCACATCCCCTCCCCCACATCCCCTCCCCCAGCACATCCCCTCCCCCCACATCCCCTCCACCACATCCCCTCCCCCACATCCCCTCCCCCACATATATATATACAGTGGGGGAAAAAAGTATTTAGTCAGCCACCAATTGTGCAAGTTCTCCCACTTAAAAAGATGAGAGAGGCCTGTAATTTTCATCATAGGTACACGACAACTATGACAGACAAAATGAGAGAAAAAAAATCCAGAAAATCACATTGTAGGATTTTTAATGAATTTATTTGCAAATTATGGTGGAAAATAAGTATTTGGTCAATAACAAAAGTTTCTCAATACTTTGTTATATACCCTTTGTTGGCAATGATACAGGTGAAACGTTTTCTGTAAGTCTTCACAAGGTTTTCACACACTGTTGCTGGTATTTTGGCCCATTCCTCCATGCAGATCTCCTCTAGAGCAGTGATGTTTTGGGGCTGTCGCTGGGCAACACAGACTTTCAACTCCCTCCAAAGATTTTCTATGGGGTTGAGATCTGGAGACTGGCTAGGCCACTCCAGGATCTTGAAATGCTTCTTACGAAGCCACTCCTTCGTTGCCCGGGCGGTGTGTTTGGGATCATTGTCATGCTGAAAGACCCAGCCACGTTTCATCTTCAATGCCCTTGCTGATGGAAGGAGGTTTTCACTCAAAATCTCACAATACATGGCCCCATTCATTCTTTCCTTTACACGGATCAGTGGTCCTGGTCCCTTTGCAGAAAAACAGCCCCAAAGCATGATGTTTCCACCCCCATGCTTCACAGTAGGTATGGTGTTCTTTGGATGCAACTCAGCATTCTTTGTCCTCCAAACACGACGAGTTGAGTTTTTTACCAAAAAGTTATATTTTGGTTTCATCTGACCATATGACATTCTCCCAATCCTCTTCTGGATCATCCAAATGCACTCTAGCAAACTTCAGACGGGCCTGGACATGTACTGGCTTAAGCAGGGGGACATGTCTGGCACTGCAGGATTTGAGTCCCTAGTGTGTTACTGATGGTAGGCTTTGTTACTTTGGTCCCAGCTCTCTGCAGGTCATTCACTAGGTCCCCCTGTGTGGTTCTGGGGTTTTTGCTCACCGTTCTTGTGATCATTTTGACCCCACGGGGTGAGATCTTGCGTGGAGCCCCAGATCGAGGGAGATTATCAGTGGTCTTGTATGTCTTCCATTTCCTAATAATTGCTCCCACAGTTGATTTCTTCAAACCAAGCTGCTTACCTATTGCAGATTCAGTCTTCCCAGCCTGGTGCAGGTCTACAATTTTGTTTCTGGTGTCCTTTGACAGCTCTTTGGTCTTGGCCATAGTGGAGTTTGGAGTGTGACTGTTTGAGGTGGTGGACAGGTGTCTTTTATACTGATAACAAGTTCAAACAGGTGCCATTAATACAGGTAACGAGTGGAGGACAGAGGAGCCTCTTAAAGAAGACGTTACAGGTCTGTGAGAGCCAGAAATTTTGCTTGTTTGTAGGTGACCAAATACTTATTTTCCACCATAATTTGCAAATAAATTCATTAAAAATCCTACAATGTGATTTTCTGGATTTTTTTTCCTCAATTTGTCTGTCATAGTTGATGTGTACCTATGATGAAAATTACAGGCCTCTCTCATCTTTTTAAGTGGGAGAACATGCACAATTGGTGGCTGACTAAATACTTTTTTCCCCCACTGTATATACATACATCCATACACACACACATATCCTTTTTAAAATTATATTTCCCTTCATTACCCCACCACCCCTTCCCCAATTGAAGTAAACTAGTGAACAACAACGCTTAGCCCTCTACTTCCAGCCCATACATACTATATACATTTTATGGACACAGTCAAATTCTACAATAATTATATATATATATTTTTTACTCCTGAACTTCCTCCGATCATTTTCATGATGTCCATCTGGTTTGCTTCTATATGCCATATTTTTCTAACTGTGCTCTTTCACAAAAGCTCTCAACCTAGAACCTATATACTTATTATGGACACAGTATGCTTTACATTAGTTATCTTCTTGATATTAGTTGTTGTTATTAGTCCCATCCTTCAGCTCCATTCAACACCTCCCATCTATCTCTTAACACCATCCATATTGGATTTCTATTTGCCATATATTTTACAAAAGTTCTGAACCTTTCTATTCTCATTGTTTCTACAGATCATAAATTGAAAATAAACATTTTTGCTAAAAGTATTATTATATTATTGATCGTTTGACTATGACTTTTCAGATCACCCAGTAATGCGATCTGCAAGGTTAGCTCCAGGTAAATATTGCAAGCCATTCCTGGACCTGTGTCCAAAAACAAGTGGACAGTACCAAAACAAATGATCTAATGATTCTGTCTCTTCACAGCAAAAACTGCTATTTTAACATAATAATATTTGATTTGATGTGTATGAAATTGTTTGGTGGAATATACTTAAAGGGAGATTGATTACCCATAATGCTGTAACTTTGGATAGTTGTACTTCTTGTTTTGATCATCATGATTTAGTGACTGCAAAGAAAAGGTATTGATCAACTGGGATTTTTAAAATACAGACTTTCTATTTTGTTTGCTTGGACTCAAGAGATAACTATGGTTGCGTTAATCTTTTTGCAGGCAGTCGTTTTCTTTTGACGAATCTAGTTGCAATTTAGACTGTATAATATAGTTTTGATGAATGTATTCATGTTTTGAGAAGGCAACTACATTTAAAAAAATGCATTTACTGTTTTGCAAACGGCCACAGACTTCTGTGTCTTGTGAAATCTGTTTTTGAAAATCAACAACATTGTTCCATAGAATGCTTGTATGCGTTTGAGAAAAACTTTAAGTGAAATAAAACTGTGTGTGTGTGTGTGTGTGTGTGTGTGTGTGTGTGGTGTGTGTGGTGTGTGTGTGGTGTGTGTGTGTGGTGTGTGTGTATGTGTGTGTGTGGTGTGTGTGGTGTGTGTGTGGTGTGTGTGTGGTGTGTGTGTGTGGTGTGTGTGGTGTGTGTGTGTTTGTGTGTGTGTGTGGGTGTGTGGTGTGTGTGGTGTGTGTGGTGTGTGTGTGGTGTACGTTTATTTTAGTGTAGAAATCACTTGGCTCCAAAGAAAACTACCCAAGGAAAACCCTGAAAATATTGGCAAAGATTGGCAAAATAACATCGGTGGTGGAGTGGCATGGTGAGGGGGCTGAGAGAGAGAGAGAGAGAGAGAGAGAGAGAGAGAGAGAGAGAGAGATAGAGATAGAAGAGAGAGAGAGATCTCTCTCTCTCTCTCTCTGCCTCTCTCTCTCTCTCTCTCTCCTGTCTCTCTCTCTCGACTCTCTCTCTCTCTGCTCGCTCTCCTCTCTCTCTCTCTCTCTCTCTCTCTCACTCTCTCATCTCTCTCGCTGCTTCTCTCCTCTCTCTCTCTCTCTCTCCTCTCGCGCGAGGCTAATACCCTAGTCTGATCCCTCTCCCCCCTTTCGGACTATCGAGACTACTCATTGGAGAGACTATCGAGAGAGAGAGACTTGTAGGAGGCTGGACTGAACTGCTTTACACAACCCCTTTAAGAGGGCTCTAAGCTCCTTCCCTCTCTTACTGACTGCCTGCCTGGTTGACTGACTGAGTAGCTATTACCCAAGCACATCAACATCCGAGAGCATATCCTCAATGAAACAGAAAGGTGTTTCAATGGAGCCCCTATCGTCAGATCCCTTTAGACTAAGATCTCTTTCTCCCCCTACATCTTAACAGAGGTTTTAATCTCAATGTGGCATCCATCTTTAAAAAGTAATACTAACTATGCTATACTAGATTAGAGCCTTACTGGGTTTGCCTTAAACCTCCTTAGAGCTGC